>RJWM01025875.1:0-28797 GCA_004363535.1 Dasyprocta punctata | reverse complement strand
GTGAGGTTGTGAGTTCAATTCCCGGTGCCGCAAAAAAAAAAAAACAAAAAAAACAAAACAAAAAAAACCTCCTTGATAATCTGTAGTTCTGTCACTGTTATTATTCTCAATACTGTACATGTTTTCTTTTCCCCTTTATTAGACCTCTTGAGATCTACTCACACTGGGTCGTCTCTGGTTAAGTGAAGGCAAACATTTTAGAGCTGCCTGTTGCCAGCACGTGTATCGTAGGTTTGCCACTACTGGTCAAGTACCTTAATTTTTCCTTCTTACTGTATTTGGTTTCTCTTATTTGTGCTGGTTTTATTTTGTTGTGCCTAGTGTTTTTATTTTTTTGTACCGGGAATTGAACTCAGGGCCTTGTGCTTGCTGGGCAGGCACTGTGCTGCTGAGCTACATCCCAGGCTGTTTCTAGTTTCTTGATATAAATGCTTACTTGTTCCTTCAACACATTCATCTATGTGACAGATCCTGTACTGGTTGCTGTGGATAGGGATGATGATGAAGATTAGGCCCACAGATGAAACCTCCTTAGTACATTAAGTTTGTTAATTTTTCACGGAATAGAACTTTGGTGACATTTCACAAGGTTAGATATATAGGCATCTCTTTATTATTAAATTTCTAAAGAATTTAGAGGTTAAGTGTGTAGTTCAGTGGATACTTAACTTGTATAATGCCCTGGATTTGGTCCCCAGCACCAAAAACAAAAACAAGAAAGGTTTTCTAGCTCAGCATGCTGGCACGTGACTAGAATCACAACATTCAAGGCAGAGGCAAGAGGACCCCAAGGTTGAGCCAGCCTGTGCAACTTGGTGACTTGGTAACACACACACTCACACTCACACAGAGGAAAGGTTGTAGACACAGCTTGGTGTGAAACCCCTGGGTTCAATCTTCAGCACTACAGGATAATTAAAATAAATACACAGCTTATACGTTCAGTTTTGACTTTGAACATTTTATTATTGAAATTTCAAACATACAAAAGTAGAAATATTAGAACAGTGAACCACCATGAAAAATTTCACTTCAGTAATTACCATTTAGCAATCTAGTTTCCATCTCTGCCAATTCATTTTCTAGTGCCTGTTTCAATGCAAGTCTGCATATATTAACTCTACCACATAGGACATTTTATTTCTCATGGCCATGTTATTATCATCCCTAACAAAGTATTTCTAAGTCTTATCTAATACTTGGTCCAGGAGCATGTCTCCTCCACTATCTCCAGTGTCCTTTTCCATTTTATTAAAGCCAGGTTCAAGAAATTTAGTTTCCTTGTCTTGTAAGTCTCCCTTATTATTAATACCTGCCTCTGCTTGTTCATGTCACTCATTACTTGATGAAATCGGGTCAACATTTCTTCAGAAATTTACACATTCTGGATCAAACCAGCTGCTTCCTTGTGACATTTATTTTACTTACCTATTCCCCGAATTCTTAGTTTTAAATAATTTGATTTAAAGGTATGATCTCATCTGTTCATTATTTTAGCAGTATGGCCTCATATGTATCAAGCTAGCATTGTATCAAGTGGTGCATATTGTCTGACAGTCCCATTTTTATTGAGGTTCAAACTGAGCAGGGTATTCTGAAGTGATCAGCTTGACAATTTCTGCACAAAACCTTTCACATAATAGTTTTAGCATCATTTTCTGGACCCAGTACCTCACTAGAATCTAGAAAATAGAGATTTGTCTAATCCTATCATTCTTTCTGTATTTATTGGCTGGACTTAAATTTTATTTTATCTTTTTTGGTACCGGGGATCGAACTCAACACCACTGAGCTAAATCCCCAGCCCTATTTTTTGAGTCAGGGTCTCACTATGCAGCTCAGGCTGGCCTTGAACTCACTTTGTAGCCCAGGCTGGTCTTGAACTTGCAATGATCATCCTGCCTCAGCCTCCCGAGTGCTGGGCTTAAAGGCATGTGCCACCACACCCGGCTTAAAAAAAACCACTTAAATTTGATGAATTTTTGATGACCCTGATATTTGGTGCACACGGGGAAAAAAAAAGCTCATCTTCCAATACTGATTTTAAGGATGAGTTGATACCCTAATATCTTGCATAACTGACCAAATTAAGCATAACTAAATCAACTATCAAACTATCAGTGGATTCATGTCAAAAGACCCAACTAGAAACACTAATTGAAGATGGAACAATTATAGCGACTATAATGAAATGACATTTTCTATTATACAAAAGTTTTACATGCATGCACCAAATTAAATTCCCAAGTGGTAGTTTCTCTTATACCATCTTTTTCAGATTATGTGATTAACCTTGAACTGTGTGCAGACAAAAAGATACTCCGTCACAGAGAGGGAAATTGCTTTATAATTCTGATTCTTCAACAACTGTATTCTTTTTTTTTTTTTTTGTAGCACTGGGGATTGAACTCACCACCTCGCACTTGCCAGGGCAGGCACTTAAGCCGCTGAGCCAAACTCCCAGCTCTAGTTTTTTTTTGAGGCAGGGTCGCACTATGTAGCTCAGGCCAGCCTTGCGCTCGTGTTGTAGCCCAAGCCGGCCTCAAACTCACAACGCTTCTCCTACCTCAGCCTCCCGAGTGCTGGGATTAAAGGTGTGCGCCACCACGCCCGGCAACAACTGTATTCTTAACAATTGTACATTCATGAAAATCATACAGTTCTTTTAATTGTGAAATTTCTGATGCAATTCAAATGCTTAGGAAATTCTCATTGACTATAATTTCCTAGGTTTTACTTAAATTATTTTCAGTTTAGTGAGTGTTGAGATGTGACAGGAAGCATTTCTATACTTCTTACTTCTATAGTAATTTTCTTTAAAAAGGATCCACTAATAAAAATAGTAACAATTATACACAATATTTACAGAACACAAGCCATGTGATTGCTATTCTTCTAAGTATTGAATACTTAATCCTCACAACAATTCTATCACACAGCGGGGTAAGCTGACTCTAAATTGGCTCCCAATGGACACTGTCTTTTGGTAGTCTTGTGCAGTCCCCTTCTTGTGAGAATAAGCTGATCTAGTACTTTACTTCTAACCAGTGAAAGGTAGCGAACGTAATGGGGATGTAATTTCCATGATTTGATTATACAAAATTACAACTTCCTTGCTAGCAGACTTCTATCTTGTTGCCAACCATCTTCTTGGCTTGCACACTTTGAGGAAGCAAGCAGTCATGTTGAAGAGGTCACTGAGGCAAGGAAACGCAGCTAACCTTAAGCCAACAGCCTGCTAGAGACTGAGGATCACAATGTAACACCCCAGAAGGAGAGGAATTCAGGCATCCCTTGTGTTAGCGTGGTTATAGATCCTTCCCTAGTCAACCCTTCTGATGACCACAGTCACAGCTAACCTTGACTATGAAGCCCAACTAAATCATGCCTGTTTTCCAGATAGAGAAATCGTGAGATAACAAATACGTGTTTTTAAGCTACTAATTTTTTGGTGATTTATTACACAGCAATAAATAATACAACTACTGTACTAATATCACTATTTTACAATTGAGCAAAATGAGGCACAAAATGATGGTATCTTGTCTAATATCACAATAATAATAAAGTAGTAAAAGGAAACAATGACAGGTAAGGATAAACATTTTCCAACATTCATGACATTATTTTCTCATAGGAATTTGATGAAGATGTTTTAATGATGAAGGAACATATTCTCTCTTCAGTATAACATTTCTTATCCTTACTTGTAAGCAAAAAACAAATTTTCTCAAAACTAGATTTAATGGTGTTTTATAACATAATGTACATTTGAAGGCTTTTCTGTATTAAATTCCATTATGAATCTTCTGATGTTGAGTAAGGTGTGAATGCTGTCTGAAGGCTTTCTTACATTCCTTACATTTGTAGGGTTTCTCACCAGTATGAATTCTCTGGTGCTGGGTAAGGAATGAATAAAGTCTAAAAGCCTTCCCACATTCCTTACATTCATAAGGTTTCTCCCCAGTGTGAATACTCTGATGCTGAGTAAGCTGTGAGAGTAATCTAAAAGGTTTTCTACATTCCTTACATTCATAAGGTTTCTCCCCAGTGTGAATACTCTGATGCTGAGTAAGCTGTGAAAGCAGTCTGAAGGCCTTCCCACATTCTTCACATTCATATGGTCTGTCACCAATATGAATGCTCTGATGTGAAATCAGTTGTGAGTAACTACTAAAGGTCTTCCAGCATTCCATGCATTCATAGGGTTTCTCACGAGTATGAATTCTCTGATGGCGAACAAGTTGTTGTCTTAATCTGAAAGTCTTCCCACATTCCTTACACTCAAAGGGTTTCTCACCAGTATGAATACTCTGATGGACAGTAAGCTGTTGGCATATTCTAAAGGCCTTTCCACATTCCTTACATGCATAGGGTTTCTCACCAAAATGAATTTTCTGATGTACTCTAAGATCTGGACCACATACAAAGGCCTTCCCACATTCCTTACACTCATAGAGCTTCTCAGAAGTATGAAGTCTCTGGTGTCTAGTAAGGTGTGTACACTGTCTAAAGGTCTTCCCACAGTCCTTACACTCATAGGGCTTCTCACCTGTGTGAATTCTCTGATGCCGAGCCAGCTGCTGATGTACTCGAAAGGCCTTTCCACATTCCTTGCATTCATAAGGCTTTTCACCAGTATGAAGCCGCTGATGTTGAGTAAGTTCTTGGAGCACTGTAAAGGCCTTGCCACAGTCCTTACATTCATAGGGTTTCTCACCAGTATGAAGTTTGTGATGTCGAATAAGGTGTGCACGCTGCCTAAAGGCCTGCCCACATTCCTTACATTTATAAGGTTTCTCACCAGTATGAATTCTTAGATGTTGACTAAGTGTTGAGCGACGAATAAAAGTCTTCCTACATTCCTTACATTCATATAACTTTTCTCCATTGTGAACTCTCTGATAATCTGTAAGGAAATTTTGCTTTTTATAAGTGGTCATGTTTTCAGAGCCAATTTTCATCTGCCCAAAATACTCCTCTTGTGGATCTTTTTGGCCCTCAATCTTGCTTTTGCATTCCCAGTCATTTCTAAAAATGGAGCCCTGAAGGCTATAACTTTTAATTCTTTCCATTATCTCCCACTGTAGTGAATATATTTCATAAATGTCCTTTTCTGGAGATAAGGCATTGGTCCTGCATCTAGACTCCAAATCTGTAAGAAAATAAGAAAGCATCACATGCTATTTTCCTGTTCCAGAACAAAGAAAACTTCCAAAGAGAAATAAAATAATGCCTATTACAAGTGATGGACTATATCTCTCTCGAATATAGACATTTCAGCTACAATGCTACATATGCATACCTAAAAACAACAGTACCTTCTACAAAGTTATACACCATAAATAACTGAATCCACAGGAAATACAAGCCTGGAGTGGACCACTTAACTCTATGTAATTTTACTAGCAGAGTCTTACAAATGTAAAGATGGACACATGGTTTCTTCTTTTAATTAAGAAGGTATAAGGCTCACTTGATAGTCATTTTTATATGCTACTGAATTTGATTTGCTAATATTTTGTTAAGAATTTCACTCCTACATACATGAAGAATATGGATCTATAGTTTTTTTGATAATTTCTTTGTCAAGTTACGACATGACAGTTCCATAGGCCCAAGCGAGTTGAGAGGTGTTTTTTCCTTTTCTGACAAAACTGTGTATTAGCCAGGGGTGGTGGTGCACACTTGTAATCCCAACACTCGGGAGGCTGAGGCAGGAACATCGTTTAGAGTTTGAGACCAGCCTGGGCTACAAAGTGAGTTCAAGGACAGCTCAAACTGCATAGCATGACCCTGCCTCAAAAAATAAAATAAAATAAGAAAACAAAAACCAAAAAACTGTGTATTAATGCCACTCACTATTTCTTCCTTAACTATTTGATAGAATTCATCAATGAAAAAATGTGGAGCTGACATTTTCTTTGTGGTAAGATTTCAGATAATGAATTCAATCACTTTAGTACGCACACTGTTATTTACTTTTTTATCATTTTTTGTCAGTTCTAATAAATTATATTTTTCAAAAACCTTTTCCACTTCATTTAACCTGTCGAATTTATTGGCACAAAGTTATTCATAGCTTTTTTTTTTTTTTTGTACAGGCGACTGAACCCAGAGCTTTAGCACTGAGCTACATCCTCAGCCATCTTTGAATTTTTATTTCAAAACAGGGTCTTGCTAAGTCATTAAATTGCCCACACTGGGCTTACACTTGTAATTCTCCATCCCTCAATGTCACAGAGTAGAGGTCTTATTATCTTTTAATGGCTATAATATATGAGATGAAAACCAATCCCTTTTGTATTCCTGGGATCAGTAATTTATATTGTCTTTTTTTTTTTTTTTTTGGTACCGACCTTGTGCTTGCCAGGCAAGCGCTTACACCACTGAGCTAAATCCCCAGCCCTATATATTGTCTTTTCTTGATTAGTCAAACCAGGTATTTACTATCTTTGTTGATCTTTTCAAGAAGTCGAGCTTTGGCTATATTTTCTTTTTCTATTTTGTTGATCTTTTATACGTACTAGCATTTCAACAATGAGAACAGCTCCTCTCTTTGAAGCGGGAAGCAAACATGGGAGATGAAAAACAGCATAATCAAGGTCAACAGAAAATGACTTTGCTAGTTCAAACTTGAAAGTTCTTAATTTATTTCAGGTCTCCACACTTTCCCTTACAGCCTGTGGGCTTTTTGTTTGTTCAGTACTGAGAACTAAATCCAAGGCCTTCACACTGAGTTACATCCCCAGCTCCCCGCTGCCTGTACCCCTTTTATTCACGTTTTGAGACAGAATCTTGCGAAGTCACTAACTCACTTAAGCTGGCTGCAAACTTGCAATTCTCCTGCCTTGACCTTCCAGAATGAATGGTGAGGTAACATACATCTGCAGCTCATGGGTTATTTGTTTTGACATAATGCAAACTGAGCTCAAGGCCTTGTGCATGCTAGGCAAGTGCTCTAGGACTGAGCCACATCTCATGCCTCAGCTTTCCAGGTAGAGAGGATTACAGACATGCACCACCATGCTGGGTGGCTATGGGTATTTGGAGAGAGAGCTCCAGGGATCTCAAAGCTGTGCCTCCACTCTACGTGGGCTAGTTATTACCTGATTTCCCTGTGCCTGCTCAGCTCTCACTCACCAGGACATAGGGTTCTTGTTCCTTCCTTCACCACCATCCCAGGTTCCTTCCCTTCTTCATCTGATAAGGTAATCACATCTGGTTTAGAAACAGAAGCTCCTGCTTAAAAGGAAAATGTCACATGAAATTAAAAACCTGGAAGTCCTTCCATTCAGATTTGGTTAATAGGCCGGGTGTGGTGGCACACGCCTGTAATCTCAGCACTCTGGAGGCTGAGGCAGAAGGATTGTTGTAAGTTCGAGACCAGCCTGGGCTACAAAATGAGCTCAAGGCCAGTCTGAACTGCATAGTGAGACCCTGTCTCAAAAAGCCAGATTTGGTTAAATTTATAATTAATCAAATTAGAATGGTACCTTATAAATCCTTAATGCAAATAAATGCAGGGAGCTGAGGAACTCTCTTTTTAGGTAACCTCAGAACCATAAGTAATAGACCTGAGGTGACTAAGAACAGGCCTTAATATGATTTAAACTCATGCAGGCTCTGTTGAGAAGCAATATTTTGTAGTGATTAAGAACAGACTCTGGCTGGGTGTGCTGGTGCATGCCTTTAATCCTAGCACTTGGGAGGCTGAGGTAGATGAAGCGTTGTGAGTTTGAGGCTGGTTTGAGCTACACTGTGAGCAACGCCAAGCCCGAGCTACACAGTGTGACCCTGCCTCAAAAAAAATAGGGCTGGGAGTTTGGCTCAGTGACTTAAGCACCTGCCTGGCAGGTGTGAGGTTGTGAGTTTGATCCCCAGTACCACAAAAAAAAAAAAAAAAAGAACACAGCCTCTTGATCAAGACTGCCTGGTTTTAAATCCTGCCTCTGTTACTCTGTTACCTCAGTCAGTGCCCAAGTTTTGTAATCTGAAATAAGGTGAATAATAATTAAGGAGTCACTGAGTATTCAACAATGAACACTGTTCAGAACAGTGCCTAAGCACAACATATATAATAATACGTCCATATACATGTGTGTATTAACTATTAATTTTTACTGCTATCATTCTGCTGAGAGAGTAAGAGGCTTTCAGAGACATTCTCAAGACATTCTTTGGCAGATATTCAATGTTAAATACAAAGTTCTTAAATTTTGTTTGCTTGTTCATTTGTTTGTTTGCTTATTTTTTTCAGTTAGAGCCTCACTATGTACTTCAGGCTGGCCTTGAACTGTATAGCCCAGGCTGGCCTTGAACTCATGGCAAGCCTCTTGCTTCAGCTTCCCAAGTGCTGGGATTATAGGCATGTGTCATCAACCTGACTAGGTTTTTAACTTTTGACCACAAAGCACATAGAACTGAGTATGTGTGCTACAGGGGAAAAAAAAGTGTTTACTTGAATTTTACATGAAGGTTGTAGGTCATCCCATACTATATAGATGCCTTACAAACTCTTTAAATTTTCATTCTTTCTCTTTCTTTTTTTAATCTCTTTTGATTTTTAGAGAAACTCAGTGGCCCAGTGTGTAGGTATCTCATTTTAGGAAAATTAGGAATATGAAGTGTATGTGTCAATTCTGGGCACAAGTACAGCATGACATCCATTCACTAAATAATACTTGTACCACATTCAAATCCAGCCCTTTGGATACAAAGGGAAACAGGGATTACAAAAGTCTGAAGGAAATGTGAAAGGCACCACAGGCTGAGAAGGTTTTAAGTGGTGGAACCTATTTATGATCTAACAAAGCCTAGCCTAGCCTGCCTGCCTTTCTTTCTTTCCAAGAGTGGAGTTTGGTTTTTTGAGACAAGGTCTTGCTTTGTAGTCCAGGTTGGCCTTGAACTCACTATGCAGCTGGTCTTGAACTTGTGGCAATCCTCCTGCCTCAGTTTCCTGAGTGCTAGCATGTGCCACCATGCCCAGCTAACTTAATCATTCTTTATGCGAACACAGAGTAAAAAGTTGCTTGTTTTTCAGAATACAGTGGCAGAGAAAGCTAACAGCTCTGATAACCTTACCCAGTGAGATGAAGTTGCTATAGTTCTCCCACATTACGTCCCTATATAAGTCCCTCTGATCAGAGTCCAGGAATTCCCATTCTTCCTGTGAGAAGTCTATAGCCACGTCGCCAAATGTCACTGAACCCTGAAAAAATGAACTTATGAGTTATTTGTGAAAATAAATTTCTTTCAAATGGAAAGAGACGAGGTTGAGGTCTTCACTGCAGAATGGGGACCACACAGCATGCAAATAGGGCTGAAAACATATGAATAGAGAACAGCAAGAAAATCAGTATTTCAGAAGTAGAGTGCCTACATATTCTTGACGAGTCTTGTGGCTGCACGTTAAATTTTTGTCCAAACATATCTGGAAATGAATAAAACAACCAAAAAATCTTGATTACATCATGCTCACTTCGGCAGCGTATACACTAAAAATCTCAATTAAATCAAATAATGCACACGAGCCTTCCACACACAGTTGCACCTTCAGTATGAACTCTAAAGAAATATGAGGTCTTTTCCCTAATGATCACAGAAACACAATGGCAAAAATTTCTCCCAAATGGACCACAAAATCTCTCTGAAGGTAAGCTCAAGTTTATAAAAGAAAAAAAATGAAGCTAAAAAAGTTCACAACATTGAAAATCTGTATCATTGCTTTCTCTCTCTCTCTCTTTTTTTAGTACCAGGGTTCGAACTCACAACCTTGTGCCTACCAGGCAGGCATTTACACCACTGAACTAAATTCCCAGCCCGTTTTTTCTCTTTAAAATTAAAAAAGTTCACAGCAGAATAAAATTTTACTATAAACATTTTCCTTAATAACAATCATTTCTTTAGTAAACTTTAAACTATTTTGATGCACAGTGGTCCTCTTTGACTATATTAGATTCTCTTTTTAAAATTTAGATTTTTTTTTTTTTGAGACAAAGTTTTCACTGTGCAGTTTGGGCTGGACTTGAACTCACTTTGTAGCCTAGTGCTGGCTTCGAACTCACAGTGATTCTCCTGCTTCAGCCTCCTGAATGCTGTGATAACAGGGATGTGCCACCACACCCAGCAAATTTAGATGTTTGAATTCAGTATAATCTTAAATTTTCTCTAACTCTTGTTATCCATAACACATAATATTTGCACATTTGAATAATCTTATCCTTTACTATCATCACTTATTAAACATCTTTTCTCACTTTTGAGTTATACTAAATCGTGAAGATATAATGAAAAGAGTACCCTGAATTAATGATTTTAAAAAGTGACGCTTTTGTCTCCCAACAAGATAGCTGGCCATGGATACAGTTTTGTTTGTCACAACTAGTGTGGGAGGGGTGACTGTTACAGGTGCCTAATGAGTAGAGGCCAGGGACACTGTTAGACATCTGACAATGCAAAGGACAGTCCCCTATAATAAAGAATTCTCTGACTCAAAATGTAAATAGTTCCAAGGTTGAGAAATACTGCTCTAGACCAGCACGTCCTGTAAAATATACACAACGAACTTAGTTCCTGGCATTCTTCTCTCTGGGAGAAAATTAGAGATGATGCTTGAACTACTTGCAGCTCTGCTCTGATTACTATCTAGCCATCCTATTGCTGATGCAACAAGCTTCTGCCCTGAAAAGCATTATTAGCCAAATAGCTGACATTAGACAGATGAGACTGACAGCAGTTTATTAGTCGTACACACAGCCTGAAGGAAGATGTCACACATCATCACACAAGGCCACAGAGGTGTACTTAGGAACAGAGAGAACAACAGGGGGCTGTCGGAGGCAGGCTTCGAAAAATTAAGTGTTCCCTGGTTCCCAGAGGAAGACATGACAGGCTTGGGTTTTGTTTTGTTTTGTTTTGTTTTTGTGGCACCGGGGATCAAACTCACAACCTGTGCCAGACAGGTGCTTAAGCCACTGAGCCAAACTCCCAGCCCTAGTTTTTTGAGGCAGGGTTGCACTATGTAGTTCAGGTCGGCCTTGTGTGTAGCCCAAGCCGGCCTCAAACTCACAACGCTCCTCCTACCTCAGCCTCCCGAGTGCTGGGATTAAGGCATGCTCCACCACGCCTGGCTATGACTGGCTTGTCCGAATAATCACATGGGCTGCCAGGGTGATGAAAACCATTAGGTTAAGGACTAGGCTTAGCCAGTAGGGAAACTAGGAAGAAACAAAGCCTTTTCCACTGGACAGGCATATTTGGTTAGGCCTTTGGGGGCTTGACAAACATGTCAAAGCTGCACATAAAAGTTTAGGCCTTACCATATAAAAAGCCTTGATTGTATCTCTACATGACCCGTGCAGTCCTAAAAGCCTTACACAGCGTAAGAGCTCAACACGTAGAGAAACTAAGATCAGTCAACACTAAATCCCATTCTATTACTTAAAAAACTCTCATCTGTGGAGAGTTTATAGTTTCTCCACAAGGTATCCGACATGATAAATGTTCTTTCTTTAAACCACAGGTCTTCAAGGAAAGCTTAAAAGCGAGATCTCACATTTAATATGAGTAATCCATTCCTAAAAATCACATATGCTAATACTACATTATAAACTAGGTGCCTGTTTTTCATCACTGAATTATAATCCATTGTATGTTAATTCCAACCCTCCAACTAGCTTTATGTTTTCCTTCAATATAGAACTATACTACACAATGGGTCACTGCATATGCAATGTCTTTGGTGCTAGTATTTTCATCATCTCTTTTACTAATTTCATTTTTCTCATTTGCTTTGAAACTTTCACCACAATTTTCTTCAATATTTTTTAATTTTCTTTTTTTCAGTTCTGGGGATTGAACCCCAGGCCTCTGCACTGACCTACATGGCCAGCCCATCTTTAATCTTTTATTTTTTATTTCATTTTATTTTATTTTAAAAATAAAATCCAAGAAAACAAAACAATAAATCCAATCAAAACAAAGCAGTGAAATTGGTACAGAACTTCAAAGCAGGACAATAGCAAAACAACAATGGCTACCATAGTGTATCTTGTTATCTTTACAACAGTTGTCCATTCTATCAGATATAGCAACATCAAACCAAAACAAAATAAAACCAGTCAAAACAGAATATTGAATAAAGTCAAACCATCAATTGGAACGAAGTAAAACAGTGAGAACAATATTGTGCTTCAAAAACAAGACAGAAGGAAATCCCTCATATTTGCTATATCACACATTGTTATCCTCCCCATAGATGCTCAGACCACTGGCCCCAGGCCTGCAAAGTCAGTTAAACACTACAAGCACTCAGCTGCCCCCGTACTTCAGTTGCCACCAACTCAGCCTGTCTTCCGAACCAGCCAGTCTCCCATGGTGGGTATGGGGGACCGGGAGACAAAGTTGGTAATTCTCAGCCCACAAATGGGTAGGCTCCCGAGAGGCACTCTCTGACTTTTCTCTTCCTGGGCCCTGCATGGCTTGCCAGCTTACCAGAAAGACTGGCTAGCTGGCTTGTTGGTTGGCTCCTCCCAGTCTCGGCATGGCCAATTTTCGGGAGGCGTCATCTCTTTACTCTTTTATTTTGAGACAGGGTCACACTAAGTTGCTAAATTGCCCAGGGTATGCTCAAACTTGTGATCCTCTTGCCTCAGCCTCTCAAAGTGCTGGGATTACAAATATGCACAACCATACCTGGCCCTTTTCTAATTTTTTAAGAACTCTATCGACACTAGACCAAAAAAAAAAAAAAAAAAAAAAAACCAAACCAAAACAAAAAACCCTGTACTTCCAATGAGAACATAGCTCATCTTTACTATGAAGCTCTAATGAATCCTGTATCACCAGCAGTACCAAATACACACCCTCTTTAATGATACATAGTTAGTTGTTCTGATGGTCTAGCAATTGTATATGGAATATAACTAGATTCTTCCTAACATTGTTTTTATTTAAAAAAACTGTGTTCAACTTCACGATTCACTTTATTACACATAAAGTTCTAAAAAATAGGCAAAATTAATGGTCTTCAAAGTTGAGATATCAGTTACATTTGAGATGGGTGGGTAAGGAATGCCTGAAGGGGGAAATATCTGAGGTACTAGTAATATTCCTTTCTTGATCTGGAAGCATAGCTGCACTATTTAATTTATGGAAATTCATTCAGCTACACTGTTATGATTTGTAAACTTTTCTGTATATGCTATACTCCAATAAAACACTGAAAAAATTTGTTTTAAATGAGACGTTTGTATACTGAGCATGCACATTGTTTTCTACTTAAAACTAAATCCAAAGTCACTGTCGGCTGGGAGTATGGCTTAGTGGTGGGTCACTTGCCTAGAATGTATGAGGCCCTGGGTTTGATTCTCTCTCCCCTCAATAAAACACTGTATTGAGAGAAATATATTTTTATGGAATTAAATACTAAAATAAAAAGCTGTTCCACTGGAATATGCTGACAGAGAGACCTTCTGTAGAGAAGGTCTGTATTTTTCCCAAGGCATGTCACTTCCGCTCTTACTTTTACAGAAGAAAGGAAGGACTATCAATGGGCTATCTGTCCCTAATCTCAGGAATGGCAAAATTGGAACAGGTTCTTTGATAGAGCGCTGATAAAACAGAAAGTTCAGAAAAACTAACAAATACGTGCATATGATCTAGAGACTGACGATATTTTAAAAAAGAAAAATCACCATTAACTTACATCAGCCATGGTTTTAGCACCCCAAGAACTGGTCAGTCCTTTTCAGTATTTCTTTGCTGGATAACTGCAGAGTCTAAACAAACCAGAGCTGAAAGAAGAAAAAACAGCCATGATCCTGAGTACCATGCAGGGGATAAAGAAAGAAATAGAAGGCTATTGTCTTAGTTACATTTCACTGGTTGCCAGACAAAATACCTGACGCCCAAAATGAGGAAAGGAAAGGTTTATTTCTTACAGTTTCTCCGGAGTTTCAGTCCATAATCAGCTGGCTCCAAGGTAGGGTGGCATAGCACTGGGGCAACACTTCAAGGCAGCCGCCGAGCAAAGCCAGAGTAAAAGGGGCAAGAGCAAGCCTCTTCTCCTCCCTTATATTGTACGCAGGCCATCCCCTCCCTCCAGGGTGGGTGGGTGTAGCTTCACAAACATCCTTGCCTCCCTTTGCACAGGATGAGGATGTTTACAAAGAACCCTGGCTCCCTGCTGAGTCTTTCAGTTAAACTTCTAAACTTCTCAAGTTGACACAATGTATCAACCATGACAGCTATGAAGCTAGATGTACTTAAGAGCACCCCCAAATGACTCATGTGACATGGGCATTTTTTCTTTTTCCAAACTACTCCTCACTACTGTACCCACACTTATCCCATACTCTCACAAAACTGATGAGGAGAATGGGAAGCCTCAAGAAATCCATGCTCTGGGCCAGGGATCTACCTCAATGGCACAGAGCCTGCCTGGTAAGTGTAAGGTTTGTTCCCTCATAGCAAAAAAATAAGAAGTCCATGCGCTGAAGAACTCCAGGCCGGGTGTGGTGGCGCACGCCTTTAATCCCAGCACTCGGAAGGCTGAGGTAGGTGGAGCGTTGTGAGTTGTAGGCCAGCTTGGACTACAATGCGAGCACAAGGCTGACCTGAGCTACACAGTGCAACCCTGCCTCAAAAAACTAGGGCCGCAGCCGGGCGTGGTGGCGCACGCCTTTAATCCCAGCACTCGGGAGGCTGAGGTAGGCGGAGCGTTGTGAGTTCGAGGCCGGCTTGGGCTACAACGCAAGCGCAAGGCCGGCCTGAGCTACATAGTGCGACCCTGCCTCGAAAACCAGGGCCGGGAGTTTGGCTCAGTGCCTTAAGCGCCTGCCCTGGCAGGCGCGAGGTTGTGAGTTCAATCCCTGGTGCCGCAAAAAAAAAAAAAAAAAAAAAACTAGGGCCGGGAGTTTGGCTCAGTGGCTTAAATGCTGTCTGGCAGGCGCGAGGTTGTGAGTTTGATCCCTGGTGCCGCAAAAAAAAAAAAAAAAAAGAACTCCAGGTAAGCAATGATGGACTTCATATAGAAGCCCAGATACCCCAACAATGAGAATTTCTGACCAGGTTTCCATTTAGCAATGTTGATCTGGTCCTGAAACTGAACCAGAGGTTTTCTAAAGACAAAGACTAAAAAATCATGCAGATTGACCCTTGCAGCCCCTTCTCCAAGGTCACACTGCCTTCCCCTGGCTAAGATAACTCCTCACATTGCATAATGTAGGTACCATTGTTACCGGCTGATGAATATACTTAAAAATCTTGTGTTTTTTTCTTTCTTTTATCTATGAATAAAACAGATTTACAAATAAATAAATAAATTGGAATAGCCATTATGGAACAGTATGGAGATATCAATAAAAATTAAAAATACCTGGGCATGGTGGCACACGCCTTTAATCCTAGCACTTGGGAGGCTGAAGTAGGAGAAGCGTTGTGAGTTCGAGGCTGGCTTGGGCTACAAGGTGAGTGCAAGGCTGGCCTGAGCTACACAGTACGACCCTGTCTCAAAAAACTAGGGGCCGGGAGTTTGGCTCAGCAGCTTAAGTGCCTGCCTGGCAGGCACGAGGTTGTCAGTTCGATCCCCAGTGCCACAAAAATAAATAAATAAATAAAATGAAAATAGAACTACCTCATGACCCAGCAACCCTAAAATGCACTATATATGTGCATATATACAATACATATATAGATACATATACACATACACTTACATAGTTTGGTGATAAGGATTCACCACATTGCCCAGACTGGTCTCAAACCCCTGGATTCAAGCAATCCTGCATCAGCCTCCCTAGTGGCTGGGATTACAGGTACATATCACTGTGCCTGGCTCATGGGTATATATTTAAAAGAAAAAATTAGTCGGGTGTGGTGGCGCATGCCTTTAATCCCAGCACTCGGGAGGCTGAGGTAGGAGGAGCATTGTGAGTTTGAAGCCGGCTTGGGCTACAACACAAGTGCAAGGGCAGTCGAAGCTACATAGTGTGACCCTTCCTCAAAAAATTAGGGCTGGGAGTTTGGCTCAGTGGCTTAAGTGCCTGCCTGGCAGGTGCGAGGTTGTGAGTCTGATCCCCAGCATCGCAAAAAGAAAAAGAAATAAATAAAAGAAAAGAAAAGAAAAAAATCAGTATGTTGACGAGACAGCTGCATTCCCATGCTTTTTTTTTTTTTTGCTTTTTTTTTTTTTCTTTTCCTTTTTTTTGTACCAGGAATCAAACTCAGGACCTTGTACTTGCCAAGCAGGCACTATGCCCCTGAGCTACATACCCAGCCCTCCCATGTTCATTGTAGGATTGTTATGATTTATACATTGTGTCAACTTGAGAAGTCTAGAAGCTTAATTAAGCAACTCAGCAGCTCTACATCCTGGGGTGTAGAGCACAAGCCAGTTACCCCATGGTCAATTTGAGAAGGTCAGAAGTTTAACTGACTCAGCAGGGAGCCAGGGTTCTTACTTTGTAAACATCCTCAGCCTGTGCAAAGGAAGGCAAAGAGATTTGTGAATGCTACACCCACCCTGGGCGGGGGTGACCTGTGTACAATATAAGTGAGGAGAAGAGGCTTGCTCTTGCCCCCCCTTTTACTCTGGCTGCTTTTTGTTTGGCTGCTGCCTTGAAGTGTTGCCCCTGTGCCATGCCACCCTGCCTTGCAGCCAGCTGATTATGGACTGAAACCTCCAAAACCTCTAAGCTAAATAAACCTTCCCTTCCCTAATTTTGGCTGTCAGGTATTTTGTCTCAGCAAGGAGTAAAAAGTAACCAAGACAAGTATTATTCATGAAAATCAAGATATGGAATCAACCTCATTGTCCATCAACAGATGAATAGGTTAAAAAATGAATCTATAAACAATGGAATAATATTCAACCATAAAAACAAAATCCCAGCAGGGCTTGGTGGCACACACCTTTAATACCAGCACTCAGGAGGCTGAGGCAGGAAGATTATTGTGAGTTCGAGAGTAGCCGGGGCTACAAAGTGAGTTCAAGGTCAGCCTGAACTGCATAGTGAGAACCCATCTCAAAAAATAGAGCCAGGGATTTAGCTCAGTGGCCTAAGTGCCTGCCTGGCAGGCGTGAGGTTGTTTGAGCCTCGGTACAAAAAAAAAAAAAAAAAAAAAATTCCCATCATTTGTGTCAACATGGAAGAGTCTGGAGGATATAGTGAGTAAAATAAACCACACACATAAAGATAAATACTGTACTACATGATCTCAGTCATCTGTAGAATCTAAGAGTTGATCTCACAGAAGCAGAAAAAAAGAATGGTGTTTATCTGAGGATATACTGGTTAAATCATACAGAATTTCAGTTAGATAGGAGTAAGTTCAAGAGCCCTACCACACACCTTGGTGACTATAGTTAATAACATATTATTATTTATTTTCTTTTTTGAGACAGGGTCTCACTTTGTAGTTCAGGCTGACCTTGAACTCATTATGCCCAGGCTGGCTTTAAACTTGCGGTCATTCTCTTGTCTCAGCCTCCCAAACAACATATTATATTCTTGAAAAATGAAAAAAAAAACCAACTATGTGATGTAACAAATACATTAGATAAATTTAGTCATTCTTTTTTTTTTTTTGCAGCACCAGGGATTGAACTCACAACCTTGCGCCTACCAGGGCAGGCGCTTAAGGCACTGAGCCAAACTCCCGGCCCTGGTTTTTTGAGGCAGGGTCACACTATGTAGCTCAGGCTGGCCTTGCGCTCGCGTTGTAGCCCAAGCCAACCTCAGATTTAGTCATTCTGCTGCATATGTATATCAAAACATCATGTTGTACACAATAAATATGTGCAATTTTACCTGTTAATGTAAAAAAGTTTATACTACGCCTCAATATTAAGTGTTAAACCGATTCTCTGAAACCGAATAAATTATTTGTACATGTACATAAAGATGTAATCTAAGCCGGGCGTAGTGGCACACGCCTTTAATCCCAGCACTCAGGAGGCTGAGGTAGGAGAAGCGTTGTGAGTTCGAGGCCGGCCTGGGCTACAATGCGAGCCCAAGGCCAGCCTGAGCCACACTGTGCGACCCTGCCTCAAAAAACCAGGACTGGGAGTTTGGCTCAGTGACTTAAGCGCCTGTCTGACAGGCGCGAGGTTATGAGTTCAATGCCCTGTGCCGCAAAAAAAAAAAAAAGTAATCTGACATGCTGACAGGTAAGATTTATAATGGATAAAAGCTGAAAAGTACCCTATTGGGGGAAATTATTAAATTACTAAGCAGCCTTACCATTGAAATACTCTATGTAATTATTAAAAGTAATGTTTTCCTAATTTTGATAGGGACAAAGGCAGTGTGTTCAACAAACAAAACACAAGAAAACAGCAGCATGTGTAGTATGAAACTATTTTGACAGGAAAAAAGATCACATGTATATCTAGAAGATATATCCAACACCTTGGGCTGACCTGTGCTCATTCAGTCAAGTCTCTCCCCGGAACAACTCCTATCTTACTGTAATGTCCTTAACGGCTTCTGTTCAGTCAAGTATGTTATGGTAACCACTTTCATTTAGTCAAATCTTTCTCTCCCTGGAACAATTCCTATATTATAGTAATGCCCTCTAGTATGCCCATTCTGTAAGAGCCCCCTCCCCTGGTTCCTGAAATGTTTCTATTGTCTCAAGACTACCCTGTCTGTCCATATATGAATCATGTAACATTTGGTCACTTGTTTTGTACCTCCCACTGCTAATTCTATATAGACTAAACTCTTCCCTGATTCGGGGCCATTGCTTGGGAGGAATTATCCCTGCAACTGTCCACTGGTGTGGATTCCAACAGTCCGCTGGTGTAAAGATTAAATGCTGCCATCTTATCTCCTTGGTGCAAAGAGTCTTCCTTTTGGTTTGGTTTGGTTTGGTTTGGCTTGGCTTGGCTTGGCAAAATTTCCACAACAATACTACATACCCTTCCTTATAAAGAAAATTCTCTTTGGCTTCCCCCTCTTCCCCCCATAAAAAAAATAGGCTTCTAGCTGGGCATAGTGGCACACACCTATAATCCCAACACCCTGGGGGGCTGAGGCTAGAGAGTTGTGAGTTCAAGACTAACCTGGGTAACTTAGACCCTGTCTCAAAACCAAAAAAATTAACAAGGGCAAGGGATGTAGCTTAGTGAGTAGACCTCATGTTCAATTCCCAGTACTGCAAGAAAAAAAGACAAAAAGCCTTAGCCTTGCTCTTTCTTATAATGTTAATTAATAAACTGCAAAGCACCATCTTGATAGGTAGTCCTTGATTATCAACAATTTACAAAAGGATGCATGATTGGATAAAGCAAATGTGGTAAAATACTTATAATTTTTAGATCTGTGTGATGAGGAAAAACATGGAATTAGAAAGGAATAACAAATGTTCTGAACACATTAAATGCCAAGCATCATCTATGGAGTTTACAATTTACTTACTTTTGTTTTGGTGCTGGCAATCAAACCCAGGGCCTCATGCAAGCTAGACATGTGCTATACCACTGAGACATAACCACAGCCCTAGGTTTTACAATATTAATTCATTTATTCAGAATAATCTTACATAGTAGGTTCTATAATTATGCTCATTTTACATATGACAAAACTGTAAAACTGTCAAAAGCTCACCCAACCCTAAATGGCTAGCTTACTGTCTGAGCCCTGGAAATTTGTCTCTGTAACACACATTACGGTCACCATATTAAACTGCCTCCCAGAAGAACACATCAATAAGTGGTCCTAAACCAACTCATAATGTCAGAAAGTTTGGCAAGTTTTCACTGGCTTCCCTTTCAAGAATTCCATCCCTTGCTAACACATTACAGACCTCTCTCCACTTAAAACCCTACCATGTTAACACTCACAACAAGGATGCAGAAGTCCTTGTCACCAGTCAAACCATTTCTTATCTCTTCCTGCTTTGAACTTAGGGCAGCAGAGGTCAAAGACATCTACAATGTGAAACCATTTAAACTGTAATCTCCTCTCCAAGTTACAAGGTAAAATATAACTAAAGTTAGCCTCTCTCCAGGTTTACCTGCAGATCATCCGCATGATTTCAAAGACACAGCTCACAGGATAAACTAAATGTTCATGTGACTACCCACTGGAGAGGAGAGATGTGTACAGAATTTACCTTCACACCCCATCATTCACTGTGAAAAAAGGCCAAAACCCACATCACTGGACAGGTCACTTCAAGTAATAAAGGCTAAACCAGCTCAATATTAACTGAAACAAGTCTGCACAATGTGACCGAACTATATTCATTGACTCAGAGAGGGAGGAAATTCCACAGGAACCTTGGAATACAATGGACCAAAAAGAGGAAAAGAGCTCTTTTGTAAAGGGTTGATTGCCAGCTAAAGAATTTTTAAGAGGCTCTATGGGCAGTGAGGATCTGCAATGGCTGCATAAACCGCAGTACTATCCTGAGTATTATCACGAGGGTGGTTTAGAAAACGAGAATTCTCAAAACGATAAAAATACCAAAGCAAGTCCCGAGCATCATTGGTAAGAAATCTATAATCTCTCTGAGGAAGTCGTTATGACATTTAACAACCACGATATAACCTGCAGAGAAATAATGTTCTCTATTAATTTTGCAGCTTTATCTGTCTCTTTTCTCCTAGCCTAACTAATGGCAGTGCTGGTGCTTCGCTTTTCAGTCCGTGGTGACTTCCACTTTTCCACAGAAAAGGGAAGCTAATGTCCGTATGCTGGAAAAATAAAAATTACATTTCGTGGAACAAAGAGGAAACTAACTTTGACGTTTATTTTTTTTACGAATGTAAGAGCAATCATTTATTTCTTCATTTCCCCTCACCTTCCTAAGTATCAGCAGGGATTGGGAAAGAAGGTGCAAATCGAAACAGGGTGGCCTCTCTTTGGAGCCTGGTCTATGACTCGCGACACACATCCTCGCTAACACAGTTGCACCATCTTCCACACACATAACCCGCTGGAAACAGGGAGCCGAGAGTACGGCTAGCACTTCGCGGTATCCGGCAGAAAGGCCAGAGAACCCGAAGATTAGGCTGGAACCTGTCTCCGAGTTCACTAACTTCGTGGGGCGTAAGCGCTGCTAAGGTGTGCAGTCGTTCTCAGGACTGTCTTTTTGTTTGGGGGCCTTCGCTCAGGGGGTTCATACAACTAACTCGGAACCATTCCGGGCCTCTGGGCCTTGAAGCGGGACAGCAGAGGCCGCAGGAGGGCACCCGATGCCCAGTCAGCGTCACAAATTCCACAGTCGCTGCAATCCGACTGACACACAAGTCCGCGCCGCCCCCGCGCCACCCCCGGGCCCATTTCCTCAGTGCACGAGATCAACTCACCTCTCGGAGCAGACAGCAGCAAGAAAGCCGGAAGGAAACCGCGCTAGGGCTCGTGGGAAATGTAGTCCGCCACAGACAGACTGCGAGGAATGCGCAAGCGCGGAAGTTAGGACTTGGAGTCCAGCCCAACAGCTGTGTTTCAAGGCATGTGGCTGGAGGATGCGGGTTACTGAACAAGGAGGCCTCAGTGAGCTTTTTTGTTTTTTTCTCCTTTCTAATTGTGGTAATATGGATTACTGGGCCTTCGCACTGGCGTACATCCCCTGTCCCTCATTTTTAATTTTTTTTTTCTAATTCTGAGACAGGGTCTAGCCAAGTACCTAAATTGCCCAGGTAGGACTCGAACTTGAGACGCTCCTGCCACAGCGTCCAAGAGTGCTGGGATTGCAGGCCTGCACCACCACGCCCGTCTGAGTTCGGGTTTTATGTTGTTACTCTGCTAGGGCTTAGAAAGGACTCATGCCACCAGCAGACGCCTAGTATATGTTCTAATTAATGACGGAGCTAAGCATACAGCACGTGCTAATACATGTGTAATGTAATGAGCCGCTGATGATCCTCAGCGTAATCAGTTATTACTATTTTAGATTATTGTGATTTTCCAGTTCCACTATTTGTCGATATGACATTCTATAAAGGGTTGGTCATAGGTTCTTGGTTAAGCCACTAGCTTATTCAATGGTTTTACTCAACCTTTTACTATTATTACATGTTTTTTGTTTTGTTTTTTTCGGCATCGGGGATCGAACTCACAACCTCGTGCCTGCCAGACAGGCGCTTAAGCCACTGAACCAAACTCCCAGCTCTGGTTTTTTGAAGCAGGGTCGCACTATGTAGCTCAGGCCTGCCTTGCGCTGGCGTTGTATCCCAAGCCGGCCTCGAACTCACAAAGCTCCGCTTACCTCAGCCTCCTGAGTGCTAGGATTAAAGGCGTGCGCCACCACGCCCGGCCTTATTATTACATGTTTTGATTCTCAGATTATACCAGATATCTCCAGTGGGTGTTCCTTCAGACTAATTCTGTAACCTTTTGACATGTTTTAATCATTCTGCGAGCATTTGTCAAGTTTTCACCTTCCCAAAATGCTTCTCAGCCCTGCTTGTGTCTGCTCAGCCCTGGTACTGTATATGCTGTTTCACCGAAGAGCCCTAGTCCTTGGATGTGGGTGGTATTTATCCTTGTTGCTACTGGGATATCACTGCTTCTCTGCTAGGAAATTATATGTATATGAAGAAATAGCTTTATAATTGCTGTAGGTCATTTCCATGACTAGAGTTATTTATAAATATTGATATACTCTTTACAAAAAAATAGCTTACATCAATTCTAATTATTCGTTTACATGGTTTTCTTCCCCCCCTCTATCTTTGTCCTGAGGAAATATGTCAGGTTGTCTTCAAAAGATGCTTGAGATGCCAGGCATGGTGGCATTCACCTGTAATCCCAGCACATGGGAGGCTGAGGCAGGAGGATCACTGTGAGTTTGAGGATAGTTGAGACTAGATAGTAAGTGGAAGGCTGATCTGAACTACAAAAGGAGATCCTGTCCCAAAAACAAAAACAAAAAGTATCTGGGGTTCTTTTTCCACTTTAGTGTGAGGGAAATACTTGTTTTTGCTTGAATTCCAATTTAGGATTTTCTCTTCTTTGTTGATTTTTTTTTTTTTTTTGAGACAGGGTCTCTGTGTGTAGTTCAGGCTGACCTTGCACTCAAAGCGATCCTCCTACCTCAGCCTCCTGGGTGCTGGGATTACAGGCATGGGCCACCACTTGTGGCTATCAATATTTATTTTAAAAATATTATCATGGTCCCAAAGGAAAAAACAAGTAATAAGGCGTATTCAGAGAAGTATTATTTCTCCATATCCCTTTGCATACTAAAAGTCCACATATATCTAGGTCTATTTCTGGACTTTCTGTTCTAATCATACATAGGAATGAACTGTTTTGATTAGAGGGTTTTTATTTTAGTATCTCTTAGTATGTCATAAAAGTTCCATAAGTCCCTTTTCTGTTATCAGTCACGCATAAAACTTCTAGTGCTACCACTATATGTTTTATTCTTATGAAACAGACAACTGAATTGTCCTCTAGTGATTTTCCTTCCCAAAACTTTTCTCTTCATAGTCCTTATGAGTATCTGACATTTTCTTAATTAGGTAAGTAATCATTGGCTAGCTGCTTCTTAGATTTTCTAGATTGGGGATCTTGTTTTTAATATTCAGGATCACATTAGCAGAGGCTAGAGTGTGCAGTGTCACACTGTAGGCATACATTGTACATAGACACTTGGTACACACTGTTTCATTAGTTCTTCCAGTATGTAGTGGTAACACATTTTCATTTTAATTTTACCATTTCCTTGATAGTAAATTTGAACATCTTTGCATCTTTTTGGTCATTTGTGTATTCAGGGTTTTTTTTTCCATTTCCTGTTTGGTTTTCTGTCATTTACTTATCTATAGGGTTCTTCACATAGTCTAGATGAATCATAAGTCAAATATATGTATCATGAATACTGTATATCTTACAGTTTGTGTATCTTTTCAGTCTCCTAATGGTATCTTTCGATGCAAACAGATTCTTACATTTAGATAGTAAAATTTTCCATTCTTGCCCTGTGTGATTTGTGCTCTTTGTTCTGTTTAAAAAAGTTTCACTAATTCCACAGCTGGAGAGATTCTTTGCATTACTTTTTATAATTAAAGTGCTAATGCATTTGGGATTGATTTGTCTGTAGTATAAGAGTCAAGAGTAATGTTTTATCCATATAGATATGTGACTGATTCAGTGCTATTTATTGAAAAGACCACATTTCCCAAGCGCATTGCGAAGGAGTCTTTGTCAGAAATTAGATGACTGCATATACTTATGTCTTTTTCAGGATTTTTTATTTGTTACATTGATTTATTTATTTTTGTGTCAGTACTACACTGCCTTAATGACTATGGTATAGGTTGTCACATTAACAAGTTTAAGGAGAAAAAAATTATATCAATGTGCTAAAATGGCATCTAGACATTTATTGTTTCAAAAAAAGTAGGGACTGTAGAAGGCAACTGAAACAAAACAAAGTCTGCTTACCTCAACGCTAAACATTAAATGATTTCCATTAATCGGGAGAAATGACTAGATCCTCCTACTGCCACAATACTAAATCTTCTTCTGGAGGTACTTTTCATTATAATAAAATAATTAATAAAACAATCACTACCAATATTCAGAAAAAAACAAAATTACAAATTACAGTCGACAAAGTTGATTGCCTAGAAAACCAAGAGTCTACTAAAAACCAAAAAGATTTTTGACCTTTTGAAATCTGTCATAACAATGAAAGCTGTGACTGCACCCATTTGTAAAATTTTAATTTGGCAATATCACCATAAATACACACATGAGCCACAACCTGGAAGAAGTCAGTTCATCACTTATAACAAGTAAAAGATTACTATATGGAATTTTATTTTTTAAAATATCACAATTCGTAATATGAATTTTTTAATAAAAGGAACACAGCCAAGACACAAATTAGCAAGTTAAATTGTTTAGCCATGAAGCAGATGTTTAACAATGTTCATCCCATTATTAACCAGGAAGAATATTAGGAGTTGGAGGCATAAATATTTCACTGGTTGAAGGCATTGTAAATTGGCACCACAGTGATACTCTCTACTTTCATGGCCATTTATCTAGTGAGGTTCAAAGTGAATGTAAACTGTGACACAGTAATCTTACTTTTTGATGAATAGAGTAAATCCCTATCTTACAAACATTTGAGTTGTGAATTTTCACTGGTATACTGTATAAGACTCACTTTGTTGGCTTATGAATGAATTCAACTTATGAACAATTCTCCCAGAAAAGAACTTGTTCATAAGTCAGAGATTTACTGTATATTAGAAAAACTGTTGGTTATGAAAAGCAAGAAACAGATACTTGATAAGGCATTTTTCACAGTGAGAAATTATATGTATCCCAAATATCAATCAGTAAAAGATTCAAGTATATATACATTGTATACATAGGTAGGGCTACTGGGTTTTCTAGTTCATTGAAAAGCACCTTTGTGTGTGTGTGTGTCTTGCTGAGGATTGAACCCAGGGCCTAATGCATGTGAGGCAAGCTTTCTACCACTGAGCAACACCACCAACCCATAAAAAGCACCATTTTAAGTTCAAAAAAAAGCAAGCACCTAAGTGCCTGCTAGGCAGGCGTGAGGTTGTGAGTTCAAGCCCTAGTACCAAGCCAAAAAAAGCAAGCACTTCATTGCATAGCATATGGTCACTTTTTTACATAACATACATATGCTGAGATGCTGAAATTTTGATCCTTGAAGTTTTCCTGCTTATGGCAGCATCCAGAATCCAAAGCAGAACATCTATAAGAGATAAGAGGGCTGGACATGTGGCCCAGTGGTAGACAATTTACCTAGCATGCATAAGGCCCCAAGTTTGATCCCTAGCACCAAAAGAAGAAAAGAAAAAAAAAAGAGGAATCAGAGTTTTTAAAAAGAAATCGTAAGGACTTTCAGGAAGGTACAGAGTAGTAAGAAGCAGAGAAAGAGCCTCTCTGAGAATTGCCATCCAGAGGAAGACAAGGAGGGAAGTGGGTCCCCTGGACCCAGAAAGGCTCTGAAGTGAGAATTGAAGCCCTTGGAGAGAGTGAAGAGAGAAACTTCAGCAAAGGAGGAGGTAGCTAGCAGAGCCTTCTCCCTGAGTCAGGACTCACTGCTTGGGAGGGGCAATTCAAAGCTGCAAACACAGTTACTGCTGGCAACAAGAGGCCTGCATGGAGAGACACCGCAGTGGAAGGGAGCAGTGGACATGAAAGACTGCACTAGCTCAGAGTGAATGCTGAGGCCTTAGTCACCCCGCAGGAGACAGCGACTGGCTGGGATCCATCTTGGAGAGGGGCCAACTGAGCTCAGAAATCAGAACAACTGCTGGGTCCATCTAGCAGCTCCCAGCTGAGTTCAAGCCTGCAGAAGTTACAATGACTGCTACAGGCTGAATAGGTTTGGTCTTGCCCACCCCATTGCCAGAAACCAGCCTGAACTTAAGGGGAAATAAGGGTGCAGCCTCACTGAGATTATCTACTACACCACCATAAACATACTGCTGGCTTGCTGGGATAGATCCACATAGACATGAACTCTGGCTCCACACGTTATCTACCAGTAACAACAAAGATAAACCTAAAAGTGGTCAGTCTCTCTCCATCCCTCTCATTTGTTTTTTGTTATGGTGGTGGTGGGCTTTTTTTTTTTTTTTTGTGGTCTTTTTTTTCTCCTTGTTTGATCTTGTTTTTATATGTGTGAATGTGATTTGAACCCTTGTGGTTGTTGTACTGTTCTGTTCCTTTTATTTCTTCCTTATCTTTTCCTCCTGTCTTCTGCACCAGTTTCCCAAATGATCCTCCTGTGTCCTCCAGCCTTACTTCTAATCTCTTCTTCTACTTCTCTATTTTCCCTAATTCCTTTTAAATTTTAACCCCTGAGGTAAAATTGAAATATTAAGGACTTACATAATTTTCTGGTTTGTTTTAGATTTTGTTCTAGGGCTGGGGATATAACTCAACGGCATAAGCATTTGCCTATATTTTGTTCTATAACCACTAATCTAGTTCTTATGGTTAAAGGTGGCAAATTAACAGTTACCTCAGTTTGTCATTTTCTAGGCTGTGTTTAATGCTGTTGTTATTACTCACTGTACCACTTTATTCAAAGTGACGTAATTGTTCTAATCAGCTGTTCTTCCTATTGTTCCAAGACTGAGATTGACTAAGGGTCATAGAAAATACTGTGGGACAGTGCCAAAGAACCAGGGGCTGGGCCAAGCAGGCAGCAACTTCTCATGCCCAACAAATTGGAGAGGCAGGATCTTGCAACAGACTCAAAACCCAAAAGTCAGCTATACCTGGAAGACACCTCAGACAAGCAGTCATTTCCTAAGGGTTCTGAATACTAGCATGAAAGCTATTCACCATGGGCAATTTACAAGCATCTACTCAGGAATTAAACTAAAAAGAAAACAAAATGAAAAGACATTTAAATAAAATGCAACCCCAAACATCCAGTTCACCAAAGCAAACCCAGGGGACAATGAGGTGGAACAATCTGAAAGCCACCTGCCTGGCCTGTCTGAAGTAGTAACATCAAAGCAATTGAATGAGGCTCTAGAAAAAATCAAATCAGAAATAATTTCTCAGATGAAAGAATCATAGAGTTCTATAGCAACATTTAAACGTCTGCAATACACTGGTTTAGATAAAACATCATTAGTCTTTTGATAGGTACCTAATGTGATTTTTCTCCCCAAGAAATACAGTATACAGAGCTCCCATGCTTGTTTGACAAGATCATTTCCCTCAAGAACCATTAAGTACTGGTGCTTTGTGGAACTTAGTTTTACAAAAGTTGAATTAATGGGCTGTCCCCAGGAGGTCCCTATTAACATGAAAACATTGCCTGAGAGGAGAAACACATTGACCTATTAGCAAAAACTAATTTTACTGTAGCACTTGAAATAGTCTTTGTGTTCTATTTTACTGTTTAAAAATTAAAATCAGACTTTGGGAGTTGATTCTCAAGCTGATTTGCACTTATAGATGGAGTTGAGGCCCGGCCCTGCCCCTATCCCTAGTAGAGATGGGCTCAGTCAAGAGCACCCCAGCCACTTAAGTGCAGCCTTCACCACATTACAAACATCTGGCTTGAGTAGGAGACTCTTGTCTAGTGATGGCATCTGGCGCGCTCCTATCCAGGTAGAGAGCTATCCCACAAACAAGCCTGCCAGCCAGAGAAGAGCTAGAGGATCCTAAGCAGGTCCAGGTCTCAGATCCTCACTCTCTTACCCTTGGTGTTGCACGGATACCTATGAAGACCAGCAGTGTAGAGCCCATTCTATCCCTGGGAGCAGTTTCATCTTCTGAATTGAACTTGTCTGAGGATAGTCAGTTAACCCTGCAGGACCAGGTGAAATCTTGGAACCAGACCATGCTCCCCTCTAAACAGGTGTTGTCCAAGGAGGAAGCTAGACAGCCCACTAAAACCCCCATGGCCAGCCAGAACTCAGACAAGCCCTTGAGAGACCTTGAGACTCCTGTCTTCAGGTTCTAAGCATAACAGACAGAAACAAAACAGCAAGGTACTAGGGAGGTCTCCCCTCACCATCCTTCAGGGTGACAACTCCCCTGGGACCCTGAAACCACGACAGGGTAAGCAGCCTTCTCCCCTGAGTGACAGTGTTAGGGAACTAAAGAAAGGAGCCATTCTTGAAACTGGACGACTTTTGAAAACTGGAGGGCAAGCATGGGAGCCAGTCCAAGACTATGACAAAGAAAATCAGCACTTTCTTTTGGTAGAGAGTAAGCCAAGTGTGGGCCAACCTGGACTCATGCAGGGTCTGGTGATCTTGTGTCCTCTCAGACCTTCCCGCCAGGGAGACTGGAAAAAGGCTTATTTTCTTTGACTTCTCTT
>RJWM01025874.1:0-29075 GCA_004363535.1 Dasyprocta punctata | reverse complement strand
CACTGAGTGAAACCCCCAGCCCCAGTATACTCAATATTTTAGTGAAATATTTAGGAAAAGAGAAAAACAGAGAGGATGACGTTCTTTTTTTTTTTTTTAACCCCTCCCTCCACCCCAGTACTGGAGATTGAACTCAGGGCCTTCCCACTAAGTTACATCCCCAGCCCTTTTCAAATTTTATTTTGAGATAGCATGACTGTAAATTCCCACATTACCCTGGGTGGACTTGAACTTGTGACCCAGGGTGCTGGAATTAAGTTATATACTGCCATGCCCTGCTGGTTCCTTTTTTTTTTTTTTTTAAGTTTATTGGTACATTTGAGATACACATAATGATCATATTCATCATAGGGAATTTGTACTTGTGCATGATATATTTTGACTTTTTTGACTCAGGGACTCAATATGCAATCCAGGCTGGTTTTGAACTCACTAGGTATCCCAGGTTGTCCTCGAACTTGTGGTGATGCTCCTGTCTCAGCCTCCCGAGTGCTGGGATTACAGGCGTGTGCCACCACACCCGGTTTGTTTTAAGTCTTTTTTTTTTTTTTGCGGCACTGGGGATTGAACTCACAACATCGTACCTATCAGACAGGCGCTTAAGTCACTGAGCCAAACTCCGGGCCCTGGTTTTTTGAAGCAGGGTCGCACTGTGTAGCTCAGGCTGGCCTTGTGCTCGTGTTGTAGCCCAAGCTGGCCTCAAACTCACAACGCTCCTCCTACCTCAGCCTCCCGAGTGCTGGGATTAAAGGCGTGTGCCACCACGCCTGGCTTGGTTTAATTCTTAAGAATGCATCCAAGCCAGGCTTGTTGGTGCAGACCTGCAATCCCATAATTTGAGAGGCTGAGGAGACAGAAACAAAGACAGGAAGAACACTACAGATTTGAGTCCAGTCTGGACTACATAGTGAGTTTAAGGCCAGCCTGGACTGTATAGCAAGATGCTAAATCCTGTCCAAAAAGAAGGCTGTGAGGAACATTGATCTGGAGACAGAGCCAGCCAGCTGGGCAAGCTGTGGGTGGCTCCCAGAGCCTCAAGGCAAGATGGAATTTGGACCTGGTGGCCTCTGAGACCCTTGTCGTCCCCATCTATGGGGCAGAGCCTTTGTGCAGGCTGAGCTCCAGTGCCTCTAGGACTCAGGGGTGAGGTAGGGGCTTGAAAAGGAGTATGGCCCTGCTGCCCTCTGCAAGGAGCAACTGGCCTGGTTATGAGTTCAATCCCCGGTGCTGGAAAAAAAAATTTTTTTTTTAAGGGGCTGGAATATAACTCACTGGGGACTGAGTTCAATTCCCAGTACTGGGGAAAAAAAAAAAAAAAGGAGAAAGCAAGCAGAGGGTGGCTATCAGCCATCTGTGTCCCCCAGGGAGCCCTGAGGTCCCTGAGCCTCTCCCCATCCACCGCCTGGCTGTCCTCCTCATAGCCCCACTTCTGACAGATGAGGCCGTCAGAGCTGGTGTCTGGCTCGCCGATCTTTTGGCTGTCCCCTGCCGTGTAGAGCACAGGCAGGAGGTGGTTTGTGCCATGGCCCTCGAAACGTGGGCCAGAGAGAGAATCTGTGGCCACCCTGGGCACGGTGTTGCTCTCAGTCTTAGTTTGCTTTTTGTGGCCAATCCAGATAGGGCATCCTGCCGGGGCTCCTGGACCGGGGCCCCCTTCCCGAGCCACAGAGCCTGACTATGCTTCCTGGGCCTGCCGTTTCCTCACTGTGGGCCACTGTCTCTCAGCCCTCCCAGCTCCAGTCTCCCGACTGCCTGAGCCGGTTTTTTCCTGGGCTTTTGCTCAGGGCTGTTTGGGGACTTGTCTCGGGAAGCCTCCTGTCTCCTCTGGGATGGGGTGGGGTACCAGGTTAGGGCTCACGCCTTCCTCCCCCAGGTCAGCTGGAGGTGATCTTGGACAGGCGGCTGATGCAGGATGATAACCGAGGCTTGGGCCAAGGGCTGAAGGACAACAAGAGAACCTGGAACCGTTTCCGTCTCCTGCTTGAACGGCGAACCATGGGCAGTGAGGTAAACCTGGGCCTGGTGCCCAGGGGCCGGGGCAGGCTTGTCACAGGGTGATGGGGGGCTCCAGCCTCAGGTTTGAGGAAGGGACAGGCAGAGCAGGGCTAATTCTGGGTTGTGGCAGGTAGCTGTCTGCATCTTGCTGACCATCTCAGGCACCCTGCCTCTCCCACTGTCGCTTGTGCCCTTGTGTTGTCTCCCACCTCCCTCTCTGCTGCCCCCACCCTGCCCTAGCCCTTTAACCCTTTACCCATCCCCGCTCATCTCATGGCTTTCTTTGCCCCACCAGCCTGGCTTTTTCTCCAAACTGGCAGCCATGCTTAGGGGCTTGATCTTTCCCAGCAGCAGGAGCGATGACCAGGAGGTAAGGTTGGGTGACGGGAATGCCCAAGCAAGCTGTCCCTGTAGTTGGAGCCCTCTGCTTGGTGCCCGGGGGTCTGTGCCACCATGTAGACACTGAGCCCCTGTAGTGCTTGGAGCTGAGGGGCGTAGTGCTGCTGGCTCTAGGAACTTTTTTGTGAGTAGGACCAGGGTAGAAATGGACGTGTGCACCCAGGTCCTGAGCAAAAGATCATGGCGGGGCTGTGGAGGTCACAGACACTGTCCTGGCAGATGCGTGGGCCAGGCTTGACTTTGACCGGGTGCGAGGCCCAGACACGAAATGGGGACTGGCAGCAAGTTCCTTCAGTTAGACCAGACCTGTGCTGTTTTGTGTGGTTGTCACCAGCCACATGGGGCTGCCCTGGTGAATTAAAATGAAATGAAAAATCAGTTTTTCATCCCCGTTGGGCATATTTCATTCCTCACTGGCCCCAAGTGCTACCGTTTAGATGTGCGGATGCGGTGAATTTCCATGCAGGAGGCTTTGTGGCGAGTGCTGAGCTTGGGTGTGGTAGGGCGACTGGGCCAACTGCAGTGGCTGTGAAAGCCTGGCCACAGCCCAGGTGCGCAGAGAAGGGCCGGGACACTGGGGATGCTGTCAGGACGCGGCCCTCTGTGAATGACCCCAGCTGCAGAGAGCAGGTAGACAGTTTAAAGGCTGTTCAAATAGGAAGTGTTGGTGGTTTGGACTCCAGCTAAGCCTTGGGTGAGCAGAGTTGGGGTGGCTGTTAGGATCTTGTAGTAGTGGATAGAAATGGGTTCAGCAGCCCCCAGGCCTGGTCAGGGGAGAAAGAAGTGAGATTCTGGATGTGCTAGGGCCAGGAATCAGAGACAGAGACAGCAGGGGCTTTGGAGGACACAGGTTGTTCATAAACCTGTGAGTGTGGCATCGAGGGCAGAGTCACAGGGACCAGAGCCCTGAGCACCAGACTGGGGCTGTGGATGTGGGGCCCCCTGGGAACCCGGAGGGCTCAGAGCACTTTTGCCATCAGACGCTCATCTTTGACCATTCTGTCCCACTCGCATAGACGGAAGGGAACAGCCATCTGTCTTACATCATCTGTCTGTCTGTCTGTCTGCCTGTCCCTGATGGGAGGTGTTGCTGATGAGTGTGCTGCTCATGACAGTGTTACAGAAGCAAATGATTACCAGCAAAAAGCAGCCTCTCTGAATCGGGTGCCCTGGGAAGTACCCATGCACGAAGGGTCAGAGGTGCAAGGCCTGGTGCCAGACCCACTTTGCAGAGGAGGTGGCCTGGCCGTGCTGTGCCGACCTCCCCTTCGCCCTCAGCCTGGCTGTGCCCTCACCCACCTCTCGGTCCCTCCCGCAGGTCCAGGACAGCCACTCCACCAGCTACCCATCCCTCCTCAGCCACCTGACCTCCATGCACCTGAACACGCCGGTGTTTACCCTGCCCGTCGCCAAGACGCCGTCCCCAGGCCCCAGTCTGCGCGCCTTTCACCCTCTGGCGTCCGCACTGCCCTGTGACTTCCACCTGCTCAACCTTCGCACGCTCCAGGCTGAGGTGAGCACCCTGTTCAGCCTTGGCCTCGGGACCAAATTCTGGCCTCTCCCCTGTCTCGGTGCCAGCCCGCCCTTCACTGTTCGCATTCTGTCGCTCTCCCAGGAGGATAACTTGCCCTCAGCAGATACGGCGCTCCTTTTACACCGCAAGGGTTTTGACTGTGGTCTCGAGGCCAAGAACTTGGGGTTCAACTGCACCACAAGCCAAGGCAAGGTGAGCAGGCCCAGACGGGGAGACAGAGCTCTGCAGAGAGGTGGGTAGGGAGGTCCAGGGCCAGAGGTGGCCGGGCTGGGGTGAGTTGGGTGGCAGGATGGGAGGAGGAAATGTCACACCAAGCTAGTGGCGCAGTGGCTTGTACCCGTGGCGCACACCTATACTCCCAGCTCTGCGGGAGGCTGAGGCAAAAAGACTGCAAGTTCTAACCCAGCCTGGGCAATTCAGTGACTTGATGAGACCCTGTTTCAAAAAGAAAAAGAGAAAGAAAGTTACTCCTGGGTGTTGGGGAGGAAGGGGAGAGCAGTTGGCGAGCACCTGGAGTTACTGAGGCCTCACGGCAGTTCCAGACAAGGCCTAGGGCCCTGGACCAAGCAGAGTGGGAAGCACCAGAAATAAAAAGCCAAAACCCACTGCATCTTCCACTGGAAGCTTTACCTGCGGTCTCAGTGGGCGCTGATAAATGCACCCATATGCCAGGCCCTGGGCAGGACACCACTGATGCAGAAGTGACCATGGTCCCTCTCCTCAAAACTCGCACTTTCTGTGACAGTTCCCACCCTAAGAGCCATGGACAGGCTTTGGAGTTGAGCAAATCTCGGTGAGCCTGCAGGTGGCCACAGATGCCTATGTGTGAAGCGCGTTGCTCCTGGGAGGTCAGAGCTCCTGGCAGATTTTATTTCCCACAGTGCTGGATACAGAACCCAACCAAGCACATGCTAGGCAAGCACTCATCACTACGCTGTTCCCTGGCCCTTCAGATTATTATGTTTTTCACTGTTTTTCTTTTACTAGTTATACAGATCAAGGTTTTCACTGTGGCAGAGTTGTACCTGGGCATAACATACTTTGATCATTACTATTCCCCGTCACCACCTTTGCTCCCTCTAAATCTCATTTCACATTTTTGGGGGGTTGCAGTGCATGTAGTATATTTTGCTTGTATCCATCCCCCATTGTCTTGGTTACTTTTCCATCATTGCCAAGATAAAACACCTGACACCCAAAATTAGGGAAGGAAAGGTTTATTTATCTTACAGTTTTTGGAGGTTTCAGTCCATAATCAGCTGGTTCCAAGGCAGGGTGGCTTGGCACAGGGACAACACTTCAAGGCAGCAGCAAGCAAAAGCGGTCAGAACCAAAAAGGACGAAAGAACAAGCCTCCTTTTCTCCCCTATATTGTACACAGGACCTCCCCCCACCCCCAGGGTGGGTGTAGCATTCACAAATCTCCTTGCCTTCCTTTGTACAGGATGAGGATATTTACAAAGTAAGAACCCTGGCTCCCTGCTGAGTCTCTCAGTTAAACTTATAAAATTCTCAAGTTAATACAATGTATCAACCATAATACCCATTATCCTCCCTTTCCTCTCCTTGCCCTTCCTCTCATTCCCTTGGTTAACAATGATCTCCCTTCTTTCTTGTCATCTTTTTTTTAGATTCCGAATATTAGAGGTAATGTGCAGTACTTGCCCAAGGTTTTGTTGTTTTGTTTTGTTTTGTTTCGTTTTGTTTTTTGTGGCACCAGGGATCAAACTCACAACCTCACACCTGCCAGACAGGCGCTTAAGCCACTGAGCCAAACTCCCAGTGTAATGTGCAGTACTGATGTGAGCCTGGCTGATTTTGCTCAACGTGATGATTTGCAGATCCATCTGTTTTCCAGCAGATGACAGAACTTTGTTCTTCCTTATGACTGAATAGCACTCCACTGTATATGTATTATACCACACTTCTTTACCCATTCATCTGTTGATGGGCACCCAGGGTGGTTCCATATCTTGATTATTAGGAATTGTGCCACAAAAAACTTGGGTATACAGGTGTCCCTGTAGTATGCTGACTCATTGCTTCAGGTATATACCAAGGAGCGGTAGAGCTGGATCGAATGGTAGCTTTGTTTGAGTGTTTTGAGGGACCTGCATTCTGATTTCCATAATGGCTATACTAATTTGCATTCCCACCAGCTGTGTAAAAGGGTTTCTCTCCTCACTCTACCCCTACCTCTGCATCCTCGCCAGCATTGTTGTTTTCTGTATTCTTGATGAATACATTCTGACTAGGGTAAGAGGAAATCTCAGGATAGTTTTGATTGGATTTTCCTAATGGCTAAAGATGTTAAACATTTTTCTGTATACTTATTGGCCATTTGTACTTTTGAGAAATATTTGATCAGTTTATTTGGCCATTTATTGATTGGGCTATTTGGGTGTTTTTTTTTTTTTTGGTGTTAATTTACTTTATATATATTTTATATTTTATAGATACAGTGTTACTCATGTCAGAAGAGTAACTGGTAAAGATTTTCTCCCGTTCTGCAGCTGTCTCTTCATTCTGTTAGTTGTTCCCTTGGTGTACGGAAACTTTTTAGTTTGATGTAGCCCCATTTGTTGGTTCTTATCATTATTTCCTGTGCTTTCAGAGATCTATTCAGAAAGTCTTTGCTTGTGCCTATGGCTTGAAGTGTTCCCCTGTTTTCTTTTAGCAATTTCAAAGTTTCAAATCTAGTGACTGGACGTGGTGGTGTGCACCTGTAATCCCAGCACTCGGGAGGCTGAGGCAGGAGAATCGCCATGAGTTTGAGGCCACCCTGGGCTACATAAGTGAGTCCAAGACCAGCCTGCACAACATAGTGAGACCCTGTCTCAAAAAAACAAAAACAAAAAAACCTCACACGGTTTCAGGTCTAATACCTAGGTCTTTGATCCATTTTGATTGATTTTTTGTACAGGGTAAGAAATAGGAATCTAATTTTGGTCTTCAAATGGATACCTGTTTTCCCAGCACCATTTGTGAAACAGGCTGTCTTTTCTCCATGTATATTTTTGACCCCTTTGTCCAGAATCAGATGGTGTAGCTGTGTGAGTTTGCTTGTGTGACCTTGATTCTACTCCCTGGGTCAATGTGCCTATTTTGTGCCTATACTATGCTGTTTTTGTTACTGTGACTGTGTATATAATTTGAAACCAGGTATTGTGGTGCCTCCAGCCCTGTTCTTGCTGCTTAAAGTTGCTTTGGCCACTCTGGATATTTTGTGTTTCCAAATGAATTTTTGTTTCCCCAAATAAACTTTTAAGATTTTTTTTTCTAGTTCTGTGAATAATGTCATTGCCATTTTGAATCTGTGTATCACTTTCGATAAAATCACCATTTTGACAACATTAATTCTACCAGTCCATGAACATAGGAGATCTTTCCATCTCCTGGTGTCTGAATCAGTTTCTTTCTTCAGTGTTCTAAAATTTTCATTGCAGAGGCTTTTCACCTTCTTGGTTAGATTGATCCCTAAGTATTTGAAGCTATTGCGAATGGAATTATTTTCCTGATTTCTTTCTCAGCTGGTCCATTATTGGTGTATAATAAAGCTATTGACCTTTTTTCACCAGTACTGGGAATTGAACCTGGGACCTTGGCACTGAATTATATCCCTAGCTTAAAAAAAAAATTGTTTTTTTAAACAGAGTCCCACTAACTTGCCCAGGCAGGTTTTGAACTTGTAATCCTCTTTTCTAAGCCTCCCAGAGTGCTAAGGTTACAGGTGTACACCACCATGCCCGGCTAAAGCTATTGATTATATTGAATTTATATCATGCTATATTGCTGAATTCATCTATCAGCTCTAAAAGTCTTTTTGGGTATTATAAGTATAGGATGATATGATCTGCAAACAAGGATAATTTGACTCTTCCCTTCCTGTTTGTATCCCTTTTCTTTCTTTCACTGGCCTAATTGTTCTGGTTAAAATTTCAAGAACTGTATTGAATAAGTGTAGTAAGAGCAGCCACCCGCATCTTGCCCCTGCCCCTTCTGATTCTCAGAGAGGTGATGTAGATAAAGCACCTGTTAGCAGGTGCAGTAGCACCCGACAGACCCCAGCCCTTCTCTCCCACAGGTGGCCCTGGGAAGCCTTTTCCATGGCCTGGACGTGGTGTTCCTGCAGCCGACCTCCTTGACCCTGCTCTACCTGCTGGCTGCACCTTCCAACAGCACGGACCTCTATCTGGAGCCCATGGAGATTGCCACTTTTCGCCTCCGCTTAGGTTAGGGCTTCTTGTGGCCTGAAGACAAGTTTGTCCACGGAGACTGCCACCCTGGGTATCCCATCCTCATCTGCCTCTTGAAACTGTGACAGACTGGGCTCTGCCCTCGCTTTCTGTTCTTTGTTGCTTCTGTGTTTGAGGCAACCCACACAGTCAGCCGTAGGCAGGTAGGGCAGGCACGGTGAGGTGCTGTGGAGACCAGGGCCTCAATCAGGGTGGCTCTGCTTCGGGCTCTGCTTCAGGCTGTGTGTGGGTGCCCAGCCGAGCCCCAGCCCAGGCTCCCACCCTTTTCCCAGGATGGGATATAGGAAGTGCAGGGGCAGATGGAGGCTAAGTGGGTAGTGATCCATGCAGGTAATTGTTGGCAAGGGCTGGTTCTGGGGGTAGTGGTGATGTAGAGGCCACCTGTCTTGGTGTGAGGAGCAAGATGGGACCCATAGTTGATAGTGGGGTGGAGGAGAAAGAATCCCTGTTTCCTGTAAGAACCTGAGGGCCTCGCTGCTTTCTGTGAGTCTACTCTCAACACCACTGGGCCTGCGTGCCCTAGCTTGCAGGGTGACTGGAAGGACTTACTAGGCACATGAACAGAGGTCTTAGGACACTTCAGGTACCAAAACCCCCACCTCAGACTGGTACTGGGTCTGTGTGTTGACTTGTGGGGTGGGGTAGTGACAAGAGCATGGGAAGGGGGTCTTTCTCCCTACCTGACCCCTCTTTGTTCCCTTTAATTGATCTGCTGTCCCCAAGAGCTCTTTCCTATCTGGGGGCTTGGCCCTAGAAAGTTTCCTTTCCTAGGAAAGAAATCAAGCCTCTAAGACCCCACACGCCTAGGCATCTTGGGATGGCTTCTGGCGCCTTGCCTGATGGGCAGACCTTGGGGCTTTGCCTCGGGCCCATCCTTGGGCAAAAATGTTCCATTCCTGGCATGGACAAAGGATCTGGAGGCTAAATTAGGAGGCAGTAGGGCTGCTGCTGATTCTTTATTTTAGCTTCGATCAATAGAGAAAAATTTATGAGTCTCTTCAGATGCTGAAAAGATATTTGGTAACATTTATAATCTATCCCTTTTTAAAACTCTTAGTAAGACTAAGAAGAAACATCCTAACCTACACAAAGGTCTCTCAGGCACTCTAAAGAGTCAGACACCACAAGTGTCCCGGGAGAATCAGGAACTAATCAGGGGCGTGCTGTTGTGTCTTGGCGTCGTGGCAACACTCACCCCTGCAGTAAGGCAGGAGAGGGGATAGGGAAGAATTATATTTCATTATTTGTAAACAATAAAGCTGCCTACTGGTAAAATCTAAGAGAATCAAGAAGACCTACTGAGAGCTTTCCATAAGTTGATGCACTGCTACACGTTCCTGTAAAGATCTTGGTTCTTCTCACTTCAGCCCATAAATTCAATATAATTTCAGCAAGGGTGAATACTTTTTGGGATTCATCTGGTTCTGAAGTTCATTGGGAAGAGTAAAGGTAGGAGAAACTAAGACAGTTCTGAGTGGCGATGGACGGGGTTTGGAGTGGTGCCGAGCAGGTAAAGGGACTTATCCTACCAGGTTTCCCAAAGGACTTTCCTGCAAGCATAGATTTGACCAGTGTGACAGACTGTATCAGACAGACCAAAGGGACAGTATGGAGAGTCCAGAAAAAAGATCCTGGAACAAAGGAATTTTGTATATGATAAAAAGAATTTTAAGTGGAGAAAAAGTGGATTATTTAATAAACAGTACTTTGAGACAACTAGCTGTCTATTAGAGTTAGATCTCTACCTCAGTTTCCACAAAAATTAGTTCTAGAGGGAGAAAAATAAAATGACAAAATTACTCAAGAAAAAATATTTTTATACCTGTAATGTGGGAAAGTCTTTTCTAAACATAAAACCTAAGAGACATAATAAGGGAAAAGATAACAGGTTTTACTACAAAAAAAAAAATTACTGAAAATGTTTTGTGCTGTGGGAAGCATCAAGGTTAGAAGACAGATGTCAGACACAGGCAGAAGCATTTCATATATATATATATATATATATATATATATATATATATGTGCAAGTTAGGAGAAAAGCTTGCTGTAGGATTTCAGAGTCACTAGGGCCTGCCAGGTCACCACCTGAAGACTCAAGAGTAAAAAAGCTGAGTTCCTGCAGATCTTACAGGCTTTGGAGCCTCAGCAGCTGGAGTCCTGCCCATCTCACAGAGGAGGAAATAAGGTCAATCAGAAGTGCTTAGTGTAATGCATGGGTCATAGAAGAGCTACAGAAATATGAGCTATATTATTAGTAAAGGATGTTGCTGGGGATATAGCTCAGCGGCACAAGTTCCTGCCTGGCAAGTGAAAAAAAGGTTCTGAGTTTGAGTCCCAGTATTTAGAAAAGAAGAAGAAAAACATTAGTTAAGGATGCTAAGTAATCAGAGGAAATGTTGTAATCAAATGATAGGCAAGAATCTGTGAACCCTTAAATTAGCAGAATAAAGAATTTTATCTTTGGAGGTCTTAGATGTGCAATGAAGTTATTCATCCGACAAGACCTATGTTTAATGCTATACGCTAGTCTTTTAAATCAGTTAAGCAGTGTTCAAAATGTGGTCACTGGAATTGCTTATGCAACATTCAGCCAGGCATGGTAACACATGGCTGTGATCCCAGCTACTCAGGAGGCAGAATCAGGAGGATTGAGAGTTCAGGGGCAGCCTGGGCCCCTTAATGAGGGTCATCTCAAAATTTTTAAAAGAACTGGGGATGCAGCTAAGTGCTAGTGTGCTTACTAGCATGCACAAGGCCCTGGAGTCAGTCCCCAGTAAAACACACACACACACACACACACACACACACACACACACACACTCATGGCCTCCTAAGGGCTTCTTTAGCCTGGGTGTTGCAGTGACAGGTAGGGCGGAGCCATGGCTGTCCTGAGACTGATATGCAATAGGAGCAAGGGCCAAAATCTTGCTTTCATGCACAGGAAGCAAAAAGGATCCTGGGTACAGTATTTGAACCAGTCTCTGGGAGTAAGGGCGAAAGAACTTCTATTTTAACAAGCACCCAGGTGAGCACATAATTTGGAAATAGGTCTATTTTAAGGCAAGCAGCAGCTTAACCATGGAGCTCTGGGACTAAGGCCACAGTTCTGAGGATGACAAAACTGGAACCAGGACACAACACAAACAACTTCAGCCACTGGAAATGGATACCATTCTGCCTGCCTGTCAACCCTCCACCACATAACAGCTGGGTCCTAGGGTGCAGGGTGCAATTGACCCAGAGAAAATTTGGGTGTGGCTTGCCTAGGGCATGGATGCAACTTTGAACACCTACACAGTTCTACATCTCTAATAGGAACTTCACCTGCTTACCCAGGAACAAAATCTTTGTTTATCCATAACAAAAAGTATGCAAGGACAAGGGTCGTCATAGTTAACGACATCAGAGAGATCCTTCATGACACACCTACCTCAGTTTCATCTAGGGAAAGTGGGAAATAAATTCACATCACGAACAGGACCAACCAACCATTTGGGCTCCAACTTTGGCCCTCCCTGAGAATAAATCTGAGTTAAAAATTAGTGTCTGGAATTAGGGCAGTCTAGGCTCAGGAAGCTTAAGTAGTACAGGTGATGACTTCTTAGCATTTGGAATATAACAGGGTTGAAGACAGAGGTCCTGCAGGCGAGGAGGAAATACATAGGTTTCCTTGTAAGAATGTCATGCTGTTTGCATATCTGTGTCCCTTCAGAATTCATGTTGAAAACCAGTCTCCAGTGTGGCAGAGCTCCTTGAGGTGGAGCCTTTAGGCTGGCCTCAAACACCTGGCAATCCTCATGTCTCCACGCCTGGTCTAAAAGGTATCTTCTTAAGTGTAAAGAACTTTAATTAAAAAAAAAAATCATGTAATCCCACTCCAGCAAAACTGATTATTTTTTTTAAGTTTTAAGCCAAAAGGCACCATAGCCTGGTTTACTTTAAGAGGATTACACCGAACGGCGTTCATCCTTTTATCTGAGATCATCCGGAAACTCGCTTTCAAAACCGGCCTTTTTTTGTTGCCCTGTACCTATTTTTTCCGCAGAACCAGACCGTGAGACCTTCTTTGGGGCAAATAACCATACTGGTCCATCTGACCTAAATTTCTTCGTCCTCTGAACGATCTCTTTCGAACGACGTTTAAGAAGACTCAACTGCTAAGCTGCCCCTCCAAAACACCATAGGTGACCTCTTGGGATGGACACTGCCTTCCGCAGACTCCGCCTCCAGCCGGCCTCAGTGGGCGGGCCCTCCCCAGGGACAGTTGCCCGGAAGTTCCTGCTGCTTAGCAACCAACCCCGCCCCCTCCGCGGTATCAGCGCTGAGAAGCAGCCAATCACCGAGTTTCTGCCGCGGGGTGGGGGTACTGGAGAGCGGAAGTCCACCATAGGCTTTATCACGTGACTGCTGGAGTCGCTCCAGCGCCCAGTCAGGAACTCCAATACACCTGTCATTTCTCCCAGGCCCTCCTAATGGGGACCCGTTCATGAGCGTCCAAGTGTCAGGCACCTTTCAGAATGTCACATAATATGTGAGGTTAGATTTTTTTTTTTTTGGTACCAGGAATCGAACTCACAAATTCACACTTGCCAGGCAGGTGTTTATGCTGCTAAACTAAATCCCTGGCCTTGGAATGTCACATAATAAAACCCTGATGAAACTACTCAACCCACCACTGCTGAGGAAGCTAGGCTCGGAGGGGTTGAGGTACACAATCTGCATCATGCCTTGCTAGGGGACAACACGCAACCCACATATCCAACCCCCATTCAGGCCAGAGAAAGACGACCCGAGGCAATTTATATCTTTCACCCAAAATGCTTTATTTTCCATAATGACTTACAAGCCAGTGTTTATACAAGGTAAGTCCCTGAGGGGCTAGAGAGTCCACCATGCAAAACAACAAACAGAAATCCTGTCAAAATGGATGGGGTACATCTGATCCCCACATCCAAGGCTCAGCTTAGTTGGTGGGAGACCTTCAGAGCAAATTCACATGGCTTTAACCTTTGACATCTGGGCTGAGTGAAGGAGAGAGGGAGAGTGGTCAGAAGGTGACAAAGAACTGGACTATGAATCTGGGGTGGCCTGAGTGAGACTACAGTCCAAGCCTCCAGGTGGCTCCAGGCACCGTTCAGAGTGTCAGCCCTCGCTCCTTAAACAGTTGCTCTAGAGCTTCTTCCAGATGCTGGTTGGTTCCCTGAAGCCCCTTCACCACCTGCGCTGCCCACTCAAAGTACTCCTGGACACGATGTTCTGACCATCCTGTGAAAGAGTGAAGCCTGCTCAGGGGGTGCCAGGGACGGCACAACCTTTTACCCCCTTGCTGGAGGGTTTGGTGCGGGGCCAGGCGGAGTTTCCAATGGGATAATCTGTCCTGAAAACTTCAGTTGGCCCAGTTGTGTGTTCACCCTAGAAAAGAAGCCCATGCTACTGATTCTGTAATGATTCCTAGTGGACAAACCCTGCTTTTATACTTGCTTGGTAAAAATAAGTTTGAACACTTCATGATGAACAGAAATTTATCCTAAAATATGCTAATTTCACTTCCTTAAAACTCAATGTTAGGGCTGGGGATTTAGCTCAGTGGCGTAAGCACCTGCCTGGCAGGCAGATCCCACGTACCAAAACAAACAAAAAAACCTCAATGTTTAAACCATCACACATGCCTTTAATCCCAGCGCTTGGGAGCCTGAGGCAGGAGGATTGTGAGTTCAAGACCAGTCTGGGCTACAAAGTGAGTTCAAGGCCAGCCTGAACTGCAAAGTGAGACCCTGTCTCAAAAAATAGGTCTGGGGGCTAGGCGTGGTGGCGCACGCCTTAAATCCCAGCACTCGGGAGGCTGAGGTAGGAGGAGCATTGTGAGTTCGAGGCTGGCTTGGGCTACAACTCGAGCGCAAGGCCGGCCTGAGCTACATAGTGCGACCCTGCCTCAAAAAACAGGGCCTGGAATTGGGCTCAGTGGCTTAAGCACCTGTCTGGCAGGTTCGAGGTTGTGAGTTCAATCCCTGGTGCTGCAAAAAAAAAAAAATAGGTCTGGGGATTCAGCTCAGGGCTGTAAGCGCCTGCCTGGCAGGCACAGGGTTGTGAGTTCAATCCCTGGTACAAAAAAACAAAACAAAACAAAACAAAACAAAACAAAACAAAAACCTCAATGTTTATACTGAAGGTTAAGCTCTGCAGGTGTATGCAGTGTTGGGAGCATTGCAGGCACCATGTGGATTGCTAAAGGGACATGTGACACAGTGAGACGATAACAGATTTAACTGTGTCAATCATGGATCTCACTACCTGTGTTGTCAGGTATTTGTCCTTGTTATTGTATTTTCAGTTGTTTTGTTTTCCTAATTTCGCACTCTGTGTTTCTGAATGGCTAACAGTGTTAAACGTGATGTAAATAAATGGTGCCCCTGAAAGGGCTCTTTGCCTGTTGTCTCATAGTTTGCAAATTGTATTTTGTTTTAAATAAAGGTTGCAGCCGGGCGTGGTGGCGCACGCCTTTAATCCCAGCACTCGGGAGGCTGAGGTAGGCGGAGCGTTGTGGGTTCGAGGCCCGCTTGGGCTACAACGCCAGCGCATGGCCTGCTTGGGCTACAACGCGAGCACAAGGCCGGCCTGAGCTACATAGTGCGACCCTGCCTCATAAAAACTAGGGCCGGGAGTTTGGCTCAGTGCCTTAAGCGCCTCCCCTGGTAGGCGCAAGGTTGTGAGTTCAATCCCCGGTGCCGCAAAAAAAAAAAAAAAAAGGTTGCAATATTTTAATGGGGAGAAAAAAGCCCATTTTAGGAGGATTCTTATGGGGAGTTAAGCACACCCAGCCCTTTCTTGGGGGAACTAACCAACCTGTCCACAGAGGGGAGACAACCCTTCCCACCCCTCAGAGCCAGTGGGGAGCGTACCTGCCGGGGTGCAGCGGTTCAGGTCCCTCAGATTGTACAACTTGTCTGCCAGCTTCACCAGCTTGGCGCCTGGGCTGCTGTGTGGTGCCTGCTCCACCTGCTGCCGCTTCCTCTCCAGCTTGGGCAGAGTCTTGTCATCTGTCACCTCCTCCACCAAGTGCCGCACCTGGATTCCAAAGTGCAGTTCCACCTCATCCAGGGTGGTGTCTGTGTCTTCCACGGTGTCATGGAGCAAAGCCGCCTGGAGACAAGTTCCCCATTAGCCCTGTGATGCCTCTGAGGGTGTCCGTTTCTGAACGGGACTCCTGATCCCCACCCGAGCTTCCTGGCAGCCAAGGGGTAACGTTACCTGTAGCACCACAATGTCAGTGATTCCTGCCTCGTGGGTCAGGATCCGAGCCACACCTGGCGGGTCAAAGCAGCAAGTCAGACCGGAGGCAGCCGCAATACTGTAGATCTGGCCTCTCGCTTACTAGTTGACGTGGGTAAATCGCTTACCCGCTCCCTCAGCCAACCATGCCAAGGCCTACCCTCCTGGGATGTCGTTAAACGGCACACCGCAGATCGGTGCCTGGCACAAAGCTTGGAACAAATGAGACGCTCAGTGAGGTGCTTGCCCTTCGCTGTACCTTCCCCGTCCCCACCACCCCGCAAGCACCACGAGGATTTGCTCCCAGGCCAGTGCACCCACCGATGGGGTGGTTGATGTAAGGGGTCCCTTCAGGATCCTTCCGTCTCTGCTGTCGGTGCTTTCGAGCCGCGAAGTCCGCAGCCTCCAACAGCTGTGCGACCTCTGAGCCCATGGCGCGGACGGCGCAGGGGACTGTAGTAGGTGAGTCGGGAGGTGGGGGGGCGTCTGCAGCGCCCCCTAGCGCGCCGGAGGCCGGAGAAGTTGTGGATTGTTGCAACTTTGATTCCCTGCGAAGGTCCGAAGCACAGAAAAAAATGGTGTAGGAAGATCGTGCAATAACGCAGCCCCTCGTTCAGCCTGGCTCTCTGGGAGCCCACAGTCCTGGAGAGTGGAGAGGACAAACAAGAAATCAGGCAGTGGCCTCAAGGTGCGCCCCACAGTTTAGGGTTGGAAGCCCCAGGAGACTGTGGGGTCTACATTAATAAAGAACATTCCCAGGAGGAAAAGGCAGTCATCGACCTGTCCATGCAGCGAAAACTTTCAAAGTGCTGTAAAAATTACCCCTGCAGCTGCAAGCCCTGTTACTGTGGGCCCAGGAGAAAGGTCTGAGTTTTGGGGAGAATGAGTCTTGACCTGGGATCCCTACCTAACTGCTTCAGATTCAGGCTCCCAGGCATCAATGATGTTTCCCCACAAATCGTCCTTGTTCTTAGTGCTAGGACAAACTTTGCATTGGTTTCTGGTGCTGTAAGGGCTCCTGCTTCAGTCCCCAGGCACCTGCTGGGGTCCCTCAGGTGATGAGTCTTCTTCCAGCCTCTCTGGGAGCACTTTGTTGCCTGGCTTGGGTAAGCACTGGAATAACAACTCTGCTGGCTAGTGGCCTTGGGCCTTCTGGGGAAATCCCCTGCCTTAGGAATGGCAGCTATGAGATACGAGGAATAAGAGACCTGGAGAGCCCTCAAAGGGCTTCCTTTGTAACACTGATCTATGGATGCCCAATGGATAACTAAAGGTAGGATGAAGCTTAGTATCTCTACCTTCCTTTTTGTTTTATTTTTTTATTTTTATTTTTTAATTTTATTTTTGAGACAAGGTCTCACTATGTATTCCAGGCTGGCCTTCAATTCACCATATTACTTCAAGCCCAGACTAGTATTGAACTCACAGTAATCCTCCTGCCTCAGTCTCTTGAGTGCTGGGATTATAGGCCTGTGCCACGATGTGTAGCTCTGCCTTCCCTTCTGATTTTTTTTCTTTTTCTTTCTTTCTTTTTTTCTTTTTTTTTGGGGGGGGGCTGGGAATCAAACTCAGGACCTTGTGCTTGTCAGGCAGGTGCTATACCACTGAGCCATATCCCTGGCCCCTGCCTTCCTTTTCATATCTGTCTCCTTTATTGTCTTATAACTTTGGGTCAGGTCCCTGCTCTGCTTTGCATGTGGTTCTGTTAAACACTTAAGGAGTATCTATCTAAAAAATAAGAATACATGGTTTATTGGCCCTAAACTCATCTTACCTGTCCCAATGTCCTGCAAGACTAACCATACCCAGAGTAATTAAAATAATTTTCAGAATTTGCATGGATATACAACTGCCAGCTTTTGCAGCATCCAGTTACAGACTCCCTGGACTGATGCCTCGGATCACAGGTCATTGTCCTAATCCTAGAGTCACCTCAGATTCTAGGAAAAGCATGATGAAGTCAATCCCCCATAAGCTGGAACGATTATAGTGTGACAGTGACAGCAACTGGGAACTGAATTGTCCCCTCAAGCAATGCTGTCTCTCCCCAACAAAGCCTGGGACACCATCAGCTAGACCAGGTTTCACCAGGGTTACCCACACTGACAGCTATGCAAAGCCCCAGCTTTGCACCCCAACCCTTACCTTTGTTCCCCTTTTCTTTTTTTTTTATTTTTTTAAATTTTTTTGGCATCAGCGGGGATTGAACTCACAACCTTGCACCTGCCAGGGAAGGCTCTTAAGCCACTGAGTCAAACTCCCAGTCCTGTTTTTTTGAGGCAGGGTTGCACTATGTAGCCCAGGCCAGCCTTGCACTCGCGTTGTAGCCCAAGCTAGCCTCGAACTCACTACACTCTTCCTACCTCAGCCTCCCAAGTGCTGGGATTTAAGGCGTGCGTCACCATGCCCCGCTGTTCCCCTTTTCATAAAAACCCAAGTTTGTTTTTTTTTTAATCTTGAACCTCTGTCTGTCCTCCCAGCACAGCCTTCCTGATTAAAACTCCTCTGCTGCCCTTGACACTGCTTGTCTCCATGATTGGCAATTGGGGAAGGGTGGCCAAGCTGATCCGTTGGGACACCACAGCCAGGGCTTTTACCCTAAAGCCCTATAGCACCTGACAGATGGAGTCAGCCAGTTGCTAAGTGTACTCCAGTCATACAGGTAGCTTTTCCATTCTGCTTGGTAGCCAGGGGAGCCAAGGCTCGGGGGAAGCCAAAGGAAGGCCTCTCCCTTGGTTTTCACCTGGGCTTTGGTGGTTGCCATGTTGCATGGTTAGGGAGAGAAGTCGCATAGCTGGAATTGAGGCCTTTTGGGCATCAAATGAATTGTCAGAATCCCCAGGGCTTCACAACAGTCTAGAAGCTAGAGAATGGTTAGATGGCAACATGTTTGCTTCTGAGCACTTATCTCATTTTCAGGCTGATTGTTCAACTCCACTCTCATCCCTCATGTTCTCCTCCAGGCCTCTGAGTCTTCTCCACTTCAGCTCAGAAAACCCTGGGCGGATGGGAACCACAGGCCCTACATTTTCCAGCAGATGACAGCTGCAGTCACTTCTGTTTCTCTAGAAGCCTGTGGTAGAGGCTCAGCTAGAGGAGCCTCAGGTTTGTGTGAATGGTGCATGAGAAGCCTCTTTGATTTTTATTTATTTATTTTGGAACCGGGGATCAAACACATGACCTCGTGCTTGCCAGGCAGGCACTTATGTCACTGAGCTAAGTCCCTTGGCCCACCTCTTTGATTTTTAATTCCTTACTGTCTGCAGCCTTGATTTAGACTGAGAGATGTCAGGGTGCCTAGGACCAGGGTAGAAGTTCAGGTGACTCTCATGGACTCCCAGAGGAGAAGGTTGGGTCCCTTGCTGACAGGCCTGTCCCTGGGCCTGCTGCTGCTGTTCAGTTGGAGGACCCTGGCCCAGCCCACCTCACGCTCAGGTACAGTGTCTTCCTCCCTGTATGGTCCGCCCCATGAACAGGGAGGGAACTGCCCTCCTCTTCCAGAGGGGTAGATCTAGTACAGTGGGATGTGAGTAGACACCACCCGCTCGTCTCCAGCCCTCTCGCCTCTCTCTTCAGCACTGGTCCACCACCCCTACTTGTGCCAGGCCACTCGGGATGCTGACGGCCGTCACCACCCTGGTTTCTTTTGTCCTCGGCTCTCCGATTCTCGGGAGGAGGCCTACTGCTGCCACCTGCAGGCTGCAGGGGGCTCCTGCTGCACCCGCGCTGAATTCGAGGCCCTATACCAGGTCAACCTGTCGGCTGTTCCACCCCCACGTGTCCTCAGGTGAGAGCTCCAACCTCGCAGTGACAGGGACACTGACAGGCAGTCCAGTATCTTTGGCTTTGTTTCCTAAATTCTGGGACGAGGAGGCTTGTAGCTTGCAGATTAGTGGAGGGACAGAGAGCAAAGCGACAATCACGTAAATGGTGATCTCAAAAAACTATGAAGGTAGCCGGGCCGTATTCCCGGCATTCTGGGAGGGTAAGGCAGGAAGACCACAAATTGGATCCCAGCCTGGGCAACTTAGCGACTTGGCCGAGACCCTGTCTCAAGATAAAAAATAAAAAAGAACTGGAAATGTAGCTCAGTGTGAAGGCCCTGGGTTCAATCTCCAGTACTGGAGAGGGGTGGTCAGGAGACTGTGAGAGCAGGAAGGTAACAGGGAGGTCCATGCCTCTGTGTTGGGGGCGCAGAGGTGGGTCCTGGTGTCAACACTGAGAATCAAGTACTCTGTGGATTCCACACATTATAGTGGGTGGCTCAGGGTACCCGTCAGCTCCTATATTTCTTTGCAAATGTGTGAACACAAGTCTACATTTTCCCAGGGCTGGGATCCTGCACTTTTGCAGGATCCTGATACTCTTTCTCTCCTCTCCCACAGGGGCCCAGGCTCGCTCTTAGCGCTAGGCCTCTACAGCCTGCTGTTGGTGGCCCTAGTGACCGCCGACTTCGTGCACTTCTATCGCGGTCGCCGGCGGAAAAGCTGCAGCAGCCGCCGGCCTCGTCCTTCTTCCTCTACCGTGCGCCCCCTGCAGGTCCCGGCGAGAATAGACTAGGCTTGTCCGGGCCTTCTCTGCGCCTGCGGGCCGGGCTTCTCGCCCCTTGGCCCCACCCCTGTGACCCCGCTTCTGACGCAGAAGGGGCGGGGCGTTCAGCGTGCGCGTTCCCACGCCGCAGAGCTGCGCCTGCGCGGGCCGGATTGTCAGCGACGAGATGACTGTGAGTGGTCCTGGGACCCCCGAGCCCCGGCCCGCCATCCCTGGGGTGCGTACTCAGCCTCCCGTCCGTCACCCCTTCGCGCCTGCTTGCCCGTTCTCATGGTTCCCTCGGCCCCATCCCTTGCCTTCCGTGGGACTCGTACCCTCCTCCCCTCGGAGCTCCCCTGAGCCCCCCGCCCCGGCCCCGACTTTCCCACCCCTCCTCCCACAGGCCAGCTCGGCGGAGCAGCTGCGCAAGGAGGGCAATGAGCTGTTCAAATGCGGAGACTACGAGGGCGCCCTGACGGCCTACACCCAGGCCCTGGGTCTGGGCGCCACGCCCCAGGACCAGGCCGTCCTGCACAGGAACCGGGCCGCCTGCCACCTCAAGCTGGTAAGGGCCGGGGCCGCCGTCCCCCTGCCTGCCCGGCCAGGCTGGACACTCGCTTTCCCTGGCCACTCAGGGTTGCCGGTGTCTCTGGGCCTCAGGGGTGGAGGGGCGTCGATCGGATGACTGAAGAACAAATCCCCCCGCCGCCAGTCAGTGTGTGGGAAGGGAGATGACTCGGCTCAGGCTCCTGATCTTGCTCTTGCAGGAAGAGTATGAGAAAGCCGAAACGGAGGCATCTAAAGGTAGGAAAATGGGCCTTGGTGTGCAGCCGTGGGTGGGGCTTCTGTTGTGGGCAGGGCCTCTGGGACCACCGCTCCTTCTTCTGCCTTGGCCCTGAGACAAGCTTGCTTTCTTTCTTTCCCACTTAGTCGGGCATTTCCTTTTCTGCAGCTGTCCTCACCTTTTGAGGCTGGAGTACTGAGTCCCACTTCTGTCTCCCCACCTTCCTTGGGCCCTCGAGATCTTTCCCTACTGCTCTTCCCTGGAGACATTGGCCTCTTGGGTGCTGACGGAGCTCCTGTTTGTGCTCAGCCATTGATAAGGACGGCGGCGATGTGAAAGCACTTTACCGGCGGAGTCAAGCCCTAGAGAAGCTGGGCCGCCTGGACCAGGCTGTCCTTGACCTACAGAGATGTGTGAGCCTGGAGCCCAAGAACAAAGTTTTCCAGGAAGCCCTGCGGAGCATTGGGGGGCAGATTCAGGAGAAGGTATGCGGAACTCAGGCAAGCTCAGGGTGCTGACCCACGAAGGGACCTGGATTGGGGCTGTAGGAGCAGCTCTATGGAGAGTAGCCACTGGTAGCAAATGAGTGTAGGATGATGCTCAACTTTGCCAGTGGTTAGGGAAAGTAAATTAAAACAACAGTGTTTCTTGGTGGTCTGTTTAGCATACATGTAAAGTTTGTACACTTCATGAGAAGAGGCAGATACCAGCCGGGCGGTGAAATTGGAAGGACAGGGATGGTTATGACTGCTGGGGGCGGGTGTAAATTGGTACAGCTCCTCTGGAGAGGATGTGTCCATGTCTATTACATGTCAATTTATTTGCTGGGGATAGACTCAAGGCCTCACTTATTTTAGGCAAGTACTCTGTCACTGAGCTATAGCTTCAACCCCCTTATTAAAATTTTTAATGAACATATTCTATGGCCCAGTACGTTTACTTCTTGCTGTTACCCTGTAGAAATCCTTACTCATGTGCACAGGTAGGTGTGTGCATATTTATTTCAGCCTTGTTTATAGTAAGGAAAACTTGGAACTTGGTCTATGTGCCCAGTAATAGGAGAACAGCTTAGCAAACTGGGTGATGTTCTTATTGCAGATGCCTAGGTTGTAGTTGATGAGAAGAGGTAGGTCCATGTGTATTCACATAGAAAGCTCTTTAACACTTGTTGAGTAAAGAAATTCAAGCTATACAATAACATGTAAGTGGGATTGTATTTATGGTGATAAGGTCTCCAAATGTGTATCCAAAACGGAACTGTTTTTCGTGGTTGTGCTTGGGTACATACATATAAATACAAATGAGAAGTACTTTAAAATTTATACATCAAAATGATAACTTAATGACCCCTGAGGAAAGGAATGGGATTGAGCCTTCTTTCCAAAGGAGACTGATTTGTCTGTGTGTTTTTAAATGAAGAGGTATTGGTGTGGTATGTATCTTGTTTGTGCTTTTTTTATGTAATATATATGTATTATCAGTTGTTTTAAAAAGGCACTAGAGATTGAAACCAGGGCCTTCACATTGAGCTATATATATCGTCAGCCCTTTGTATTGTTTTTATTTTGAGAGGGGGCTTCACTAAATTTTCCACATTAGGCCCAAACTTACAGTCATCCTCTCTTAGCCTCCCAGAGTGCTGAGATTACAGGTGTGCCTGGCTCCTTGTTTTTGCTGTTTATTTGAGACAGGGTCTTGGTAAATTCCCCAGGGTACCTTCAAACTTGTGATCCTCTGTCTCAGCCTCTCAGACAGTAGGGGTTACAATTTTGTGCCACTGCACCCCTCTGTATTGTAGTAGATAAATTTTTACTTTTTATTTTTTGGTACCAGGGATTGAACTCAGGACCTTGTGCTTGCCAAGTAGGTGCTGTGCCACTGAGCTATATCCTTGGCCCCTAGTATTTTTAAACTGGGTTAAAAAAATGAATTGAAGGACCATCATGAGCTATAACCAAGCTTCAATTAACCATATAATTTGGTTAATGACAGTTAAAATGCTGTCATAGTGGAAACAACTATGAACTTACCAGTTTATTGAAAGGTTGAGACTTGGGTCAGCAAATACCTTTCCTCTCAGTGCCAACTCTGAGTGGCAGCAGCTGCCTAGAATGCTGTGTTGCAAAGGGTTAGGAAGCAGATTTTCTGAGGTTCGCCAGGGGCCGCACTGTGATCAATTAGTCATGTCTGCCGTGGATGCAAAGGTGGAAGAATGAGTGGTACAATCTGGGTTTATGACACTGTCTGTGTCCTGGAAGGGGAGGGGAGTAGGTTTAGGATGATCTTGCCCATACAGATTATTTTTTAAATCTGTTAAGAGAATACTAGCTGGGAGTGGTGGTCCACATCTGTAATCCTGGTACTTGGGAAGCTGAGGCAGAAGATCACCATGGATTCAAGGCCAGCTTTGGCTATATACAAGTTCAAGACCATTCTTAACAATATAGTGAGACCCTGTCTCAAAGAACCAAAAAAACCCACCAAAGTGGGAGTGCAAGGGAGTGTTAGCAGCTCTCTACAAGCCATAAACACCGAGTTTGGTGCTGTGGCAGCACACGCATAGATGTTCCTTTGTAGCACTGCCTGCAGCAGCGGTACTGTCCTGGCGGCCAAACAGGAAGTAGGGCAGAGGAAAATGGCTGTGGGAAGTTAGGAGAGGCTTGCAGCAAGTCTGTTCCTGCCTGGTGTGGCGTGGTTCTGGGCCCGAACACAGCCATCCTCCGTGCTTCCCAGAGATGGGAGCCAGGCCTCAGGGAGAACAAGCAGGGACATGCTGTTTCTGGCCAGGAATGGTAACTTCTACATCTTGCTGGCCCATTGTAGGTACGATACATGTCCTCAACAGATGCCAAGGTGGAGCAGATGTTCCAGATCCTGCTGGACCCAGAAGAGAAAGGCACGGAGAAGAAGCAGAAGGTACATCCCTGGCCTGGGCCAATGGGCAGAGCCCCCCACCACAGCTGTCATCTTAGGCCTTGTTCACTAGTGTGGGTCTCACATGCCTGCTGGCCTGGGTCACATGTCCTTTATGGGCCCCTGGGGCCCTGGTGTGAACCAGGGAAGGGAACCCATTCACAGAGTGACCCTGGCCAGGGGCTGTGCCAGAACTGGATGTACAGAGGTGACTGGGCACTGCTCTGCCCTTCAGGCTCTGCCAAGGACTCAGTTCACAAGGACTCATTTCCTGTCATGTCAATCCTGAGAGCAGGTTCTTTCCCGTCTATAAGAAACTGAAGTTGCCGGGCGTGGTGGCGCACGCCTTTAATCCCAGCACTCGGGAGGCTGAGGTAGGCGGAGCGTTGTGAGTTCAGCTGGCTTGGACTACAACGCGGCGCAAGGCCGACCTGAGCTACATAGTGCGACCCTGCCTCAAAAAACCAGGGCTGGGAGTTTGGCTCAGTGGCTTAAGTGCCTGCCCTGGCAGGCGCAAGACTGAGTTCAATCCCCGGTGCCGCAAAAAAAAAAAAAAAAAAAAAAAAAAGAAGCTGAAGTTTAGTTGGGTTTTTGGCCACTGTCATTCAGCTGCTGAGTGGGAGCTATGATGTCAGGAGCACACAGCTTCTGCTTGCTGTGCGCTGTGCTGGGTGTAGCGTCACAGTCACAGTGCATTTCCTCTGACATAGGCTTCTCAGAACCTGGTGGTGCTGGCGCGGGAGGATGCTGGAGCTGAGAAGATCTTCCGGAATAATGGGGTTCAGCTCCTGCAACGCCTGCTGGACACAGGAGAGACAGACCTCATGCTGGCAGCCTTGCGCACACTGGTTGGCATTTGCTCTGAGCACCAGTCCCGGGTAGGTGGGATGGAGGTCTGTCTGTCCATCCACTCACCCGCCTATCCATCCATTTCTGCTTCCACCCCTCCCCTTATTCCAAAAAGAACTTAACGCAGAGGGTAGGAGACGGGAAGGAAAAGAAAAATGACACCAAAAAGGTCATCATGAGTTAGGTACAGAGTACAGCCAGGAAAGACAAAAACAGCCTCCAGCACCCTGGGCCCTGCTTTCCTGCAGCTGGCTTCTAAACCCAGGCTAGCTGGCTTGCTAGGGGTTTACCTGGTGAAACTCAGAAAGTCACTTGTCCTGGCCCTGTGTCTGGATCAGACTGGCTTTTCCTTAGCTAGTGATGTGATAGTGACCTGCTTCTCAGCACAGATGGGTCTCTAGCAAAGACGGTCCTATTACTGGGCCACTGTGGTGAAATCCATGTCCCCAGCTCTCACCTAAGTGGCTTGATTCAGGGACAGGAACTTGACCCTTGGGTACTTAGAGAGATGCCTACAATTTCCGATCAGGAGTGGCGTGGGAAGTACTCAGTGTAGAATGCTTAGCCAAGTACAGGCTATATTTCTGGGCCAAGCCATTTACTTTCTGTTACCTTTCACATGGTCCTGGGTTCTCCAGCCTAGAAACAAGGCGGGGCCTTCAGGCCCATGCTGTGCATGTCCACATCCCCAGGTGGGGTCGGACCCCAGCGTTGGAACTGGGAAGAAACTAAGTGCCCTTGGGCCTTGTGGCCAGGTTTCTCCATCTCCTTTGGGAGACATGAGCCAAAGTAGCTGCTTCTAGGGCACAAGTGGTCCCTGTATCCTCTGGTTGCAGACTGTTCTTAAGGAATCCTCTCTACCGAAAAACCATCCTGTTGTGATACCGTCAGACAGGCCTGTGTGCTCCTCCCTGGGCACTGATCTTTGCTGCCAGCTGTTGCTTCGGGCCACACACTCCAGCTGCAAGGTAGCAATCTGTGCGGCTGCTCTTCACCAACCTGGGGCTTCTCTCCCCAGACAGTGGCAACCCTGAGTGTACTGGGAACTCGGCGCGTGGTGTCCATCCTGGGAGTAGAAAACCAGGCCGTGTCCCTGGCTGCCTGCCACCTGCTGCAGGTGATGTTTGATGCCCTCAAGGAAGGTGTCAAGAAGGGCTTCCGAGGCAAGGAGGGCGCCATCATCGTGGGTGAGTAGAGGCCAGGCTGGGGCTGTGCAGAGGTTTCTGTTGCAGAGAGGACGTTTCTGTTGCAGAGGGGATGAGGCTGGACTAACCAGGCCAGGTCTTTTGGGACCAAACTTGCAGTTGCTTGTTGTCCAGATTTTGAGTCTAAGCAGCTGAGGTGTCTGTAGGGGAGGCCATAGCTCAGGCTAGAGCCCAGCATTCAGGGACCCTTTCCCTGGGTCACCCTGGCTTGGTAGGGGAGTTAAGGGTTACAGGGGCTGGTTACTGTAGAGCCCAGAAGCGTCCCTTTTGTTGGTTGGGGGCTGCTGAGCTTGAACCCAGGCCTTTGCTGACCCTGCACGTGTTCTTGTTGCCAGAGCCCGGCCGGGAACTGAAGGTCCTCATCAGTAACCTCCTGGAGCTGCTGACTGAAGTGGGTGTCTCTGGCCAAGGCCGAGACAATGCCCTGACCCTTCTGATCAAAACAGTGCCCCGGAAGTCTCCTAAGGACCCTGACAATAGCCTCACTCTCTGGATCATTGACCAAGGTAGGTGATATAGTTTACAGAAGCTTGCTTAAGTGACTGAGGTCTGCATGTCCCTAGGAGTGGGGAGAAAGGTGCTAACTGAGCACGCACCTTACGTGGCCTGCATATTGCTCTCAGGGAGTTTAAGCTTGGGTTGTATGTACGCACACATGTATGTACAAATGCATGTACACTGAGCAGGCCTGTGAGCAGGTTAATGGAGATTAGACTAGCTTTCTGGGGCTGAAGTCTTTGGTTGGTTGGTTGGTCTTTTTGAGACAGGGTCTCACTGTGTAGTTCAGGCTAGCCTTGAACTCACAGCAACTCTCCTGCCTCAGCCTCCTGAATGATGGTATTACAAGTGTGTGCCACCACACCTGGCTCGGTTTTTGTTTATTTATTTATTTATTTATTTTTTGCGGCACCAGGGATCAAACTCACAGCCTCATGCCTGCCAGACAGGCGCTTAAGCCACTGAGCCAAACTCCCAGCCCTGGTTTTTGTTTTCTTTAAGTGAACATGGCAAGATTTTATTGTCTTTGTAGTAAAACAAAAAATGAAAGTTAAAACGGGATCGTTTGGCCCTTTGTCTTCTTATTTCCTTCCAATTCAAAATATTGCATCTCTTAATATCCAGCATTCCCTTAGCTTTGCAGTTGGGTTCAACACACTCAAGCCTTAGCATAATCTTTGTAGTTTTGTCCTTTTTCAAGAAAATCAGCTTAGTCTGTCACCCATAGCTACTCTGCTCCCTGTCATAATGCCGCTTTCCCTGGGCTTACTTTCTTGTACTGTGTCACTTTATTGAGTCAGTACTTGCCACACTTCTTAAAGAAAGTTTGTTGGGGGCTGGGGATACAGCTCAGCAGCGCAATGCCTGGTCATCCTGGTGTCCCTCCAGGGCTTGGGTATCCTTTTCCCCTTAGAATTACAAAGCAGGAGTGGCAAAACCCAGAGCTCTGCGCCATTGCAGGGCTGGCACGCAGAGCTCCCATCTGCATCTCCCTTGCAGCACAGCTGCTCCGCAGGGTAACGGATGGGCCAGCCAGGTCCCTGTGTACCTTGCTGCTGCCTCTGACCTTTGCAGTCTCCTAGCTGAGCAGGCTCCTGCTTCTCCGTGTCTTTCTGGAAGCTGTCTCCCTTTCCCTGCAGGTGGGGGCACTGGTGTCCTGTCTTTTTTTTTTTTTTTTTTTTTGTGGAACCGGGGATTGAACTCACAACCTCACGCCTGCCAGAGCAGTCGCTTAAGGCACTGAGCCAAACTCCCAGCCCTGGTTTTTTGAGGCAGGGTCGCACTATGTAGCACAGGCCGGCCTTGTGCTCGCGTTGTAGCCCAAGCCAGTCGTGAACTCACAACGCTCCGCCTACCTCAGCCTCCCGAGTGCTGGGATTACAGGTGTGCGCCACCACGCCCAGCTTGGTGTCCTGTCTTAAGTGGGTGCCTTTTTTAGGTCTGAAAAAGATCCTGCAGGTGGGGGGCTCCCTGCAGGACCCTGCTGGGGAGCTTGCAGTGACAGCAAACAGCCGAATGAGCGCCTCCATTCTGCTCAGCAAGCTCTTCGATGACCTGAAGTGTGACGCCGAGCGGGAGAATTTCCACCGACTCTGTGAGAGCTATATCAAGTAAGGCTGCCGGCCTCCCATCACCAGGGTTGGGGCAGTGGAGCACGGACTCACACGAGCGACAGGAATGAAGGACTGACAGCAAGGAGAGCAGCTTGGGGAGCGCTAGTGGCGGCTTGACAGTCCAAGGCCCACTTCTTGTTTTCTTTTCTTGCTGTGTTGCCGGGCTGCCTCGGCCCCCTGCCTCAGACCCGAGTAGTGGTGAGCACAGTCGTAGCTATTGTGCCTGGCCCATGCCTTGTTCCCAAAGGAACCAGGGCAAGGAAGTTCACTCAGATTAATTTCCAGTAATGCGACCAATACATCGAGCACAGATTGTGTTCATGAAGTGCTCGCTGTATCTGTCCCAGTCCAGGAGGGATATGTGACAGTCCTCAGCCAAAAGGAGCTGTCGGGGGAGACCGAGGATGTGTGATAGGACAAATAGCAGGATCTCAGGAGAGGGGACCGGCAGCCGGGGACAGTGAGAGTGACCTGTGTGTTACCAGGGAATGTGTGCGTGGAAGTGTAAAGAAAACTGGTGCCAGGCACATTTGTGGTGCCAGACCCTGGATGTCTGAAGCAGGAGGCTTGCAAGCTGGAGTCTCATCTAGGCAGCTTAGTGAGACCCTGACTCAAAACAGAAAGGCCTGTAGCTCAGCATGAAGCCCTTGATTGGTTCCATCCCCAGGACCTTGCAGAAAGAAACAAAACAGGTGACTGTCGTCTTCGTGGAAAGTCTTTTCTGTGGCAACATTTTTTGCTGTTTTTGCCCTGGACAGTAGAGGGGAAGAGAGGGAAAGTGCCTTTATGTGTGCCTTGGTGTGACTGCTGTCACCCTGTGTCCCTCAGGAGCTGGTTTGAAGGCCAAGGGCTGGCTGGGAAGCTGCGGGCCATCCAGACGGTGTCCTGCCTCCTGCAGGGCCCATGTGACGCCGGCAACCGGGCCTTGGAGCTGAGTGGGGTCATGGAGAGCGTGATCGCCCTATGCGCCTCCGAGCAGGAGGAGGAGCAGCTGGTGGCCGTGGAGGCGCTGATCCACGCAGCTGGCAAGGCCAAGCGGGCCTCATTCATCACTGCCAATGGCGTCTCGCTGCTGAAGGACCTGTACAAGCGCAGTGAGAAGGACAGCATCCGAATCCGGGCGCTGGTGGTGAGATGACAGGGTGGGCTGCAGGGCTCCTGGAGAACCCAGGATGGCAGTGCCCTGTCCGGGCCAGAGGCCCGGGCCTGCTTCCTCCCACCACAGGGCTT
>RJWM01025873.1:0-28665 GCA_004363535.1 Dasyprocta punctata | reverse complement strand
ACGTTAAAAATTTTACATATTTACAGCAAAAACAACTACTTTGTACCCAAATTTCATGGTCCTGATGCGAGAGTCTAGTCTTAAGCATGGGAAGAGGGACTGCAATAAAGCTGTCAATCTCACAGGATCTGAATATTGTAGCACACATCGATTGTGATGAAATGAGAAAGAGGTTACGTGACTGATACAAAATTTTATATATATATATATATATATATATATATATGATCTTATGATCTTAAAAATGAAAATGAATCTCTCCAGGATGGAACATAATTCCGATGTGGAAAAGCCATTGAGAAAGATAGATATAGACATGCCAATAAAGACCAGAGTTTGTCCATCTAGCAACCATTTACTAGACTTGAACATTTATTGATTGATTGATTGATTGTCTTTTGGGGGCAGAGTCTCACTCTGTAGTTCAAAATGGACTTGAACTCACTATGTAGCCTGAGTTGACCTCAAACTCACGGTGATCCTCCTGCCTCGGCCCCCCAAGTGCTGGTATTACAGATGTGTGCCACCACACTTGGGGTCAGACATGTATGTATGCCTTCATTTGTTTCTTTGTCTTTTACTCAAATATTCATTGAAAGTAGCAAGGTTTTTGTGTGGTTCAGCCTACATGTGCAGACAATGAAAACTAAAATATGCTCTCCATTTTTATATGGTTGGCTATTCTAAATTAACTATCAGCTATAATATAGGCATATAATAATAATGTAAGTAGATTTCTAGAAATGTAAACTACTCTAATTTGGTTGAAGAATAGGAAAGTAGGTATAAATGAGATAAGATAGGTATACTTTATGGGTGAGTAACATATGTTATATGTTTATATCTTGGCAGGTGTTTTGCATACATTATATCATTTAATCTCCCCCATATCCTTAGGTTTTGTTTCATTCTATACCCATATTAGATATTACAAAACTAATTCTGCTGAAGTTAAATGCCAAGTAAGTGGCAAGAAAAGAGACAGGAATTAAAGATTAGCTGACTATGAAATCCTTAGTCTTACCTACTGTATGAGAGTTGCTATTTTAAAAAGTGTAAATAAATTAGGAAAATTCTGAAGTATGTATATTGCCTTAATAGAACACTTACCAACAAATGGTACAGGAAACATAAAAGTTATGGTAAACAATTCAAAATAATTGAAATAATAATTCAAAATAATGGAAAAGCTCTAGGTGACTAATAATCACTCGAGGCTGGTAGTGAATTGCATCTGTAGGTGGAAACATTTGTCACACTTGTAGGTGACAAGAAAAAAATGTATCACTGACAGAGGCTGGACTACTGGAAACAGAATCAATTGTATCTATTTCATTAAGTTATAGAAGATGCTTCCCCTTGAAAAAGATTTAAATATTTATGCTTTTCTAGTAGCATGTGCAGTTTGCCAATTAGTCAAAGGAACTGACTTCCCCGAAAAAGGTATTTGTTATGTATCTCAAATATATACTAATAAAAAATAAATGAGATAGAAATATAGTATTTTTCTCCTCCTCCTTTCCAAATTAAACACACTAACACAAAGACACACACACACATTTCTACTTAAAGAATGAAGTTTGTCCCTCCCCTTGAATGTTTATGTGAAGCCAAGTTTTACACTTTCATAACTTCTGATTATTTTTTCCTCATATTTAAGAATCATTTATTAAAACTATACTCTGAGAAGCATCATGAAAAAATGTTGATACACAGTGGTGAACAAGAAAGACAATTGTTGCACATTTTATTATAAATGTTTTATGAAAAATACAAAATAAAATATTTCCATTAATTAAAACACAAAATTTATTTTTATATAGTCGGATTTAATTTAGTCTCTGAAAAAAAAACGCGTAATTACAATGGGTTTTTTCCTAGCTAAACTGAATATGTTTGAGGTAAATATGTTTTTATCTTAGCTAAATTGAGTATGTTTGAGGTCAACTGAATATGTTTGAGGGTTTGTTAATCATAATGGTTATGAGGACAAAGGATGGATCCAGATAGTGTAAGATTTTTGTTTTGTTTTGTTTTGTTTTGTTTTGTTTTGTTTTGTTTTGTTTGCTTGGTTTTTGTCTAGGTTTTAATGCCATCTTCAACCTCACCAGTATTATAATATTAGATAAAACATTTATTCTCATTGTCGTCTGATTTTCTCATGTGTAAAATGGGATTAGTAATAGTACATATTCCATAATTTTAAGTATTAAGCAGTTTTATTTATTGATTGTGTGAAAGAATCTTTTCCATTTGAAGTGTTCAGCAAATGGAAGGCGTTATTAATAATGCTAATGAAGAATATGATTTTTAAAGTAACATTTGGACGCATACGTCCTCTCACATCCTGTGAAACTGGGGCACTTACCAGCATTTCAGTGATACTTGAGAACAGAGAAAGCAAGCAAACATATATTTAGCAGCAGACACATGCAACAGATACTAAACTTCAGTCTCATATTTGTTAATTTGTAAATACTAAAATAAATGTGCACCCTGGAGAAAGAAAAGGAAGTGGGGAAAGGTACTAAGAAAATCTGACTTTAACTTATAATAACATGCAAATGTGAAGTACAATAAATGCACTATATCAAAATAAAGTATTAAGTGTAGGGGAGATTGGATGTGGAATCTTTGCAAGTGTCTGTCATAATACATCTTCCAAAATCATGCAAACCTTAATATGTGCTGAAGGTTTTTAGCAATCAATTCAAAAAAGAAAGTACAGAGTAACCTCAAACTTGGGAAAATGTGTTTAACTGACAAAGATAATTAGCAAGAGAGGATGGTAACAGTTGCATTTGGTGACCAAGGGAGCCAGGGCGTTCCGTGTATTAACAGGCTTCATCGCGCGGGCTTTTATAAGAATGTTTCCTCACAGCTTAATTTGCTATTTTTGGCACACCCAGGCTAACAGAACAAAATAAAGGCTTCGGGGGCATAACAATCATGAAAGTCATTATTTATTTGTTAGGCATAACCGGGAAGAAGGGTTTCGGCGTGGTACTGAGGGATTCACAGACTGCAGCAGGACTCTGAAAAGCGTAGCCCCCAGCTGAACTCCGGAGCCTGCGGGGCCTCTGGAATTTAAAATGTTTACTGCTCTCTGATCCTGTACTGCGAATGTTTACCAGCTTCTGAGATAGAGGCAATCTGGGAAAATAGAATAAAGAATATTTTACCCTTAGATCTGTGTTTGCTCGAGTTAACCAGGGCTTTGGAAATGAGAAACTGCACCATTCAGATGCATGATGGTGTTACCCGGACTCTGAGCTCCAGGGCCACGGTGCGAGGAGAAATCTCAGAGGCAGAGAGAGCAGGGTGCTTGAGTGAGGGCCTGGGCACTATGTTAGAAAAGGGGCCTTCTGACAGACACGTTAGATAATCATCTTTCTATTCCAGCCAAATGCCATCCTCTCTCCCGAAGGAAAACAAAACCAAAAATAAAAGCCTGGGTTATCACCTTCACTGTGGCTAATAAAGACTTACAGGGGAGCTTAGACTTCTATCGCACCCGAGAATAATGAGTGGTCCTCCCCTCTCCGCCCTTCCCCCCTTCCCTCCCCTCCAAGAAGGAACAAAGTCTGTCTGAGGTGGCGAGGTGCAGAGTCAACACTTTAAGAGCCTCGTGACAGTAAACCCCCTCTCCTCCGAGGTCTCCTGGGCCGTTGGCTCCTGGGTGCAACCGCTGTTCCTCGCCTTCATCCTTCCAGAACAGGTGCAGAAGAAGCCAAGTAAAACAAGTTTAAATGCATCCACAGTCTCGTAACCGGCAGCCCAAATAGCTATTGTTCAACACAAAGTCACTCACTCATCCTAACGTCAGCACAAGCAGGGCATCAGGATCCAGGTTAGAAAGACTTCCATGTCTGAGATACAAAGCAAAGTCCATAGAAAGAAAAACAGTGATAAATTTCATCAAAAATTTTTTTTTAAAAAATTGTTTTCACTGAAAATCCCTGTAAAGCTAAAATCTAAGAGAAAATATTGGCAAACCTGTATTTTTATATAGTAGAATTATTTAGTATATAGAAACAGATTTCTTAAAGTTCAGCTGTAAAACCTAGCACCATTCAACTTCAAAATAGATTAGGCAATGACAAGAAAGAGCTTTCATGAAGGAGGATCTAAAGATGGCAGAAAAGCACAGGCAACTAATGGTCAAACATGTTTAACCACTGATAAAATAAATAATGAAGCCAAGACTATATGACAGTTCCCCTATCATAATGGTAAGAAAAATATTCTTTAAAAAAAAAACACACACAACCTATTGACAACAGAAAATGTTGGTGTACAAATGGAATGATTTGATCATACACATATCATTCCTGGGAATGTAAAATGCAAATCACATTTTAGGAAGTATTTAGTTTCTTAAAAAAAAAAAAAAAACTTTGAATGCAATTACCATATAACCAGCACTCATGACTCAGAATTCACACTTCTCAGTATTCATCCCAGAAAAATAAAGTATATTGTTTTGTTCATAATTGTCACACCTGTGAGAAGCCCAGATAGACTGAAGAGACGTAGTTCACTGATGCCTTTCTAAACAGGAGCAAACTTCCGATAGTCACTGTGGACAGATGTCCAGAGCGTTACGCTGAAAGACAAAAGAAGAAGAAAGAAACCAATGCTGATCCCAAAAGGTTGCACAGGACATTCCTCATGATTAGATTTCTGTAACACCCTTGGAATGGTGTGGTTATAGAAATGCAGTCCTCACCAACATGCGCCACAGATGGTTCTGCTATAGGGAATCTGTTGAGCAATCACTCAGGTACGTTGTGTAAGACAAGCCAATCTTTCCTACCATGGTATTCTATAATCATTTACTACATTTTCTTACTGTGTAATATTTCCATTTTCAGAAGATCACGCTTTAATAAACCTCTTGAAGTGAGGGTTTGTGTGTGGATATGATAGACTACCATGAGTTGATATTTGAATACAGGTGGGTGGGGTGAATCCCATAGTCTTCCTCTGCTATGTAATTCCATGTCACATATGTTGTATTGCAATGTGATAAGAACGATCAAACAGCAGGTAGGAGTTCTCAGTATTTTATAACCTCACAGGGAGAATCACCTTTAAAGGTTGTCATCTCCAGGACATATACCACCTACTGTATGTAGGCCCATAGCCCTGTGTTGGGTATAAGGGAACAGCATGTTTAGGTTAGTGACTATGTGCGTAAAAAATAATAAGGAAGGGAAAGGAGCCAGAAGACATAGGAATCATAGGAAAATGTGGCATTTAAGTGTCTGCTGCTTGCCACATATTCACTGAATATCTTACACAGGTTGACCTATTTAATTTCTAGTACTTTTCAATAGTTTGAAATAAATGAGATTTTGTTTTTCTAAGATATAAGGAAACTTAAGCTTAGAGAGGTTAAACGTGTCCACACGTACAAGACTGATATTACCTGTAAAAATAACAGCACACATGCACTCCAACAGTCAACACACCTGCATATGAGCACACACACACACACACACACACACACACACACACACACAGAGGCTCACAATAAGGCACTATTCCATTCTGCTTGCCTTTCTTTCTTTCTTTCTTTCTTTCTTTCTTTCTTTCTTTCTTTCTTTCTTTCTTTCCATAAACGGTCTCCTGTGAGCCTCACAATAATCCCAGGATATAGAATGCGGCTTGGAATTCAGAAAGGCTAAGAAACGTGCTTACAGCTTCATATCAGAAACAACACTGCTGGAAGCTGAGTAGAGGAAGTCTGACTCTTCAAAATCCTTGCCACTCTGAGCAGTAATCGCAGAGCTCGGCATCTTTTTCCCACAAGACAAGGAATCCGAAGCTCTGCTCGGGACACAGTGTTAGGGACCTCAGTGATTTTACACAGGAGGCTTAGATATAATGAATAAAAGAAGTTTTCCTCCACTTCCTCTGTGCTAACTCACGGTCAGTATTAGCTATTCAGCGACATAGATATTGTGAAAGAGTGGTGAATTGGGAGGCCAAAATAATGGGTTTGCATACTATCTTTTGCTGGTTTACCCACCTTGGTTTGTTTCTTTTTACTTAGATTGTCTCTGTGTGTGCATGTGTGTGTGTGCGCACACGAGTGTGTGTGTGTGTGTGTGCATGTGTGTGTGTGTGTGAGCGTGTGTAGGGTGATAATCTCCACTAAACATGTGGGAAGTGAGAGGTTGAATAAAATTAATGCACCTGATAGCATGGTAGGTACTTGATAAATGAGTTTCTTCACTTTTTTTATGATCTGCATTTTATAAAACGAACTTACATTAACGTTCTGTTGGGTATACTTGCAATAATTTTTGTATTTTTCTGTTTTATGTTTCATGTTGCTCTTATTTCTTTTTGTTTTCTTGTAATTACTAAGACTATTAGTTGGACGACGTAATTACCTTCCGTGTGACATTTACACACTGAAAGTCTATGTATCATACTTTGGTCCTCTTTACTCTCTTTCAGCCATCACAAACTTCCTTCCCCTGTCATCGTCCTCTTCCCTAATCGCCACCAACTCCTTCTACCCTCACATCTTTTCTTCCCTGGATGTCACAAATTAGAGAAAGATCTCATACTTGTCTTTTAAAGTCTGTTTTATTTTGCTTAACTGGATAATCTCCAGCCCCATCAATTTTTCTGCCAATAACATAATTCCATACATTTTAATGACTGGACAATACTCTGTTCTGTTCACATGTATATCCTATTTTTTTAATTTTATTTCAAAGACAATGAAATCCAACAAAAGATAACAGAACAATCAAAACAAAGCAGTAGAACTGGCATAGAACTTCAAAGAGAGATACTATGAAAACAATAGCTACTATATTGTATCTTGTTACTTTCAGAATAGTTAACCATTCCATCAGGCATAGCAAAAGCAGACCAAAAATGAAACACAATAAAACCAATAAAAACAGGATGTGTGAAATGAAGAAAAAAAAAGGAAACGAAAATTAAACAAAATTAAGCAAAGCAATGACAACAATATTGGGGCTTGAAGACAAGACAGAGGACAATCCCACCTATTTGTCACACTAGAAAATGTCATCTACCCAAGATATGCTGAGACTGCGGGCACCAGGCCTGCAAAACAATCCAGCAATACAAGCACTTAGTTGCTTTATGTACCCCAGTTGTCATGAACCCAGCAGGTCCTCCTAGCACATGGGGAGGGGGTGAGGGGGAAGGTCCTTGATTCTTAGCCCGCGCCAACAGGCCTATAGGTCACACCTCTTTCTCTCCTCCTGGAGTCCGTGCAGTCGCACAAACTCACCAGGGAGGCAGGCAGGCTTCTTCTGGTTGCTGCCTCTCGCCCCAACATGGAGGGTTCACAGAAGGCACATAGTTCTGTCCCTGGGTTCCGCGCGGTCACACAAACTCACCAGGGAGGCAGGTGGGCTTTGTATATCCTATTTTTTAACCTATTCATCTGTGAATGACCTGCTAGCCCCAAGTTCTAACTCGATGGTTGTGAATAGTGCTGGGTGAGCAGCTTGTATCCTGACACTGATTCCTTCAGCTCTGTACCTCTAGAGTGACATATGGTAACTGAATATCACAATTCTATTTTTAGATATTTTGAGGACACTTAACACTGATTTCCATAGTTGTGATACTAGTTCATGTTATATCCTAGCAATCTATAAGGATTTCTTTGCTCTCACATTCTTACTAACATCTGTGTGTTTTGAGGGCCTTGTTTTGTTTTGTTTCCTTGATAATATCCATTCTGACTAGAGTGAACTGAAATCTTAATGTTGTTTTGAATTGCGTTTTCCTGATGGGTTAGGGTGTAAAGCTTTTTTCATATAATTAGTGGCCATTTATACTTGTTCTTTGGAGAGCTGTTTGTTCAGCTCCTTTGCCTCTTTGTTGATTGGATTGCTTTTCCTTCCTTGTGAAATTTTTTGAGTCCTGTATATATTCTCGATATTAATCCTCTGTCAAATGAGTGACTGACAAAATTTCTATCCCACTCTGTAGGTTGTCTGTTTACTCTGTCAATTGTTTCCTTTGCTCTTCAGAAGATTTGTAATTTGATGTGCTTTCCTTCATCAATTCTTACAACTATTTTTATTTTAAGAAATTGGAGTCCCGTTCAGGAAATCTTTACCTGTGTCACAACGTTCCCTCTAGTAATTTCAAAGTTTTGCATCTTGCATCAAGAGATCTATCACATTCTTCTTCAGGTGGACATTCAGTTTTCACAGCATCATCTGTGAATGGGTAGGTAACACAGCACGGAATAATAAAAAGCAACTCTGGGGATGATTTTAGGTGCTGCACCTTTGTCGAGCGGGAAACAACCAGTCAACATGAGATCCTTTCAATGCTAGCACCCTATAGCCATCAGAAAATTCAAAAAGCATTTGGTAGCAACCTACCAGCTTTTGCTTACTGGAAAAACTGTATTTTTTTTCTTTCTGACACTGGACAGAATTACAGAACAAATCTGGTTACTGGTTGGGATGACAAAATCTTAGTTTTCTTCCTTAAGGAATATTTATCTTAATTTCATATGAGAAAGTCAGCAAGTGTATAGTTTATTGAGGTTCAATAGGAGGAAAATATCCTCAATGAAGGGGACAGAAAATGGCACAGTCCTGGGAAGTGTTTGTGGGTACTCTGAGGGTGTCCTCAGGGACAGAAGCTCCTTGAGTCTCTACCGTGAAGGCCGAAGGAATCGATCTGACCACTGAGTTCCCTGTGACACTGAATCCTATGCAGAACACCAGAGACTTCTGCCCTCTGGGGATATGTTTGACTTCAGAGAGAGTTGATTCTTAATTTTGTCATCACAGGCAAGTGGTTTCAATATTATACAGCTCTCCTTATCTACAAAACATGAAACCACAGTTCTCAAACCATTTAATGCTTCAGATTTCCTGACTTAGTTTACTTATAAAAGCCCTGTACACAGTTTCCATTCATTCCTAAATTGTGGGAAAGCCTAAAACAGGTCCCAGAAATCTAAAACAGAGTAAGCAGTGTACTTAGACTATTGTAGAAATATGTTGTATCCCTCTTTCAGGAAACATTAACAATATCTTTCAGGTTAATTGTGGTAATTATAGATATAACTATGTTATTTATTTTTCTCATAAAATCACGATGCACAATTTTTATATTAGTAATCTGTGAGCCTTGGAAGTAAGTTGTTTTCAGAGATCAAGCCCGTATTTCATAGCTTTCCTACCTGTATCTTCTTCATCATGTCTAGGAGTCAGGTACTTTTTCATTCTCTTTGACCAACTTAGTAAATTTTAAAGGGATCATCAAGACCTTAGAGAAATATTAAATTGTCAGTTCTAAATATGTTTAAATTACTTTAGAATGACTTGTTATGTTCAGCAGTTTTGCTTAAATGATAACACTGAACTCAAATGAAGGAACAAAAGAATGCACTTTCTCCCATCCTGTTTCCTCCAGCTTGTAAATGCTCTTCATACTGCTAAACGGCATATCTACAATTAAACAAATCGTGCATTTTATTTTAACTGAGGGATTAAGGCTTAGTGCTCACTCTAAATGGGTTTTGCAATGGTTCCAACTCCTAGAGGTAAAAACCATTTAATTTTTCTTAATGCACAGAAGAAATGAAAAGTGACAATAGCTTTCTGCTTAGCAGAGGGGGCCTTGCTCAGTTTGCTATTGTTGTACTGGGTCACCCGTCCCTGACCAGGGGGAGTTTATTCAACAGAATAGCATTATCCAGAGACAATGGAAAGAAAGAATGTGTAAAAAGTAATAAACCCACAGCGCAGGAGCTTTTGCCAGCTTACCCAAGTTGAAACTAAATTTTGGCAGGCATTTGTGAAATGTTTGTTTTTAGTGTGTGCTTTTTGTAGATGCCACTGAATTGTTGGCAGACAGCTGGTTAAGAATCCTGATTTAAATAAATTAGAATGAAAATCCCTAAGCCACTCGTGCCTTGGTGCCTGGCGCGGAGACCACATGTCATTGTCACTGTGCAGTATTTGATCAGGCCATCAGGACAGGTGGCTTCCCTCGAGGTATTCTCCGAGCTGGCCGATCTCCAGGTGCGGCCGAGCCGAGGAAGGTCTCCCAAAGTCTTCGAACAAACTGGCTCCCTTTTCATTCTATAGCTTTCCTTTAACACTTGACTGTAAAATGTATTGGGATGGTAATGCTAATTTTCACTTAGGAAATAAAACTTACTTCATTAATTTTAGGCATAAAAGAGAATATGTAGTATACTAAAATATCTTGTAGAGTGATTGCCAAGTCAGTTGTATGCAAATAAAAAACTGAACATAACCTATTGTTCAGTGCTTATTAAGATGCAAAATCCCACCACCAAACTCCTAGGGCTTCCTTCTCTGACACTACAGTACTTGGCCAAGTGGTTCCTTATTTAGGGTTTACTTACACTTATGTTTCTTCTTGCAGCACATTCGTAACCATTTGTGATTACTTGGCATGACCTTTTGCATTAATTTCATCACTTACCAAAATGTTTACTTTTACCCTACATCCGATAATGTTTTATTTACCAACAATTGCATAGTTTTCCTGCTAGATGGGACTGTGGATAACAATGCATTTAATTCTTTGTACAGATGAAGAAATTTTGCTAATAAGGAAAGGAATGTGACTTAGTCAACAGTTAATCTCCACCAGAATCCTCTTCCTTTTCTGCCTACAACACTTAGACTATGGGGTCCACGACTGAATGCATGTATTGTGCAGTTAAATGTCTAGTATCACTTCCTAGGATTGCTCATCTTCTTTACCTTTAACCAATACATGACTCATTTTCTGAATAATAGTGGTGTGCTGAATCAGGGTGTCTTTTTCATAAATACGAAAATCTCAATTTGTGCAAGTGTCAGTATCAACGAAAAAATGGTTCACCATGCAAACATATTCCTATGTCAGATGTTTCCTGATTCCAATCATTTCTTTACAGAATATTCTGATCCTCATGCTTGCTTTTAGCCCCTGCCATTTGTCATTTCTTACTTAAATGAATTGGGAGTCTGGCATTGCTGGAGTTTTATGGGTTCACCTTATTTTTTCTCCACTGTGTATATTTTCTACATACAAGAATTTGTGAATGTTTGTTTATACAATTACTATATATCCAAAGTTATTTAATTATGTTTGAGAAAAGTTATAAGAAACAAATTGCTCTCTTTTACAGATAATAAATAACAAGTAATAAATCCTAAAAAGGATAATTATAATAGAGGGTGTAGACTCTAAGTAAATAAGACAGCAGCAAAAGTTGATAAAAAAAACCTCCTTGTTCTTTTGTTTTACAATGAGAAACAAAGTAGTCCTTATCATTGACAGTGGAAAAATAATTAAAATTAAATTTTTAAAAAATGCTTCTTCATCGCAGACCCTGTCAAAAAACAAAAGAAATAAGACAAGGAAAATCATCCTGATTAACCCAAGAAAGCAAGATGTTTGAGTGAAGGAACATTTTCTTACATTGAGTCATAAAATCAAGAAACACCACAGACTTGCAGGAAAAGTTAGAAAATGCTTTGAAGAAGATAGCGGTTACTGTGTTCACTTCGGTGACTGTAAAAACTAAAAGAATTTCATGTCGTCCTCTGCTTACATACATTTGTTACTATAGAAGTGAGGTTTCTATGGGAAAACTGAAATACAGGGAAAGAGGTAACAGGAAAGAAACCACATTTAAATAACTCCTATAGAATAAGGAAATAATGCACATAATTTGTGAAAATCTTATGACAAAGCTTTTGCGCAGTTATTATTTTGCTTGCTTTGTAATTGAAGAATCAGAAGGTTAGTGAGAAGATATAAAGACACTTCTGCATTGAGAAGGAATTCTAACTGTGGGAGGGCTAGCAGTTCTTCCACAACTCACCTCTGAAGAGATGAGAAAGGGATTCTCACTGTGGACCAGTTTCCGCTTTCTGCTCCACACCTGTTGGCACACATCATTTGTCTGACTGTGATGTCCATTTTGCTTAAGGTGACACTTTTTGCATTTCCAACAAATAGAAATAATGATGCACAAAATGGAGACTTATAATTATAGCCTGGGGTTTTTCTACAAAGTGGTTTCCCTATGTTCTGAGAGTGAAGATGCCCTTTCTATTTCATTTTTGACATAGAAGTAAAAAGATAATGGATATTGTGCATGCTATTTATTATATTGCAAAATACAAATATAGGAATTTCAATGTTCATGATGCCTGTTAATTTTACTCCATGTTTACTACCATGCCATTTTAGAGAAATGAACAAGTTGATATTTAATTAAAGGATAGAATTTTTTAACTTTATGAGAATCATTGCACATTTTTTGAAAAAGAGAATTTTAAAACACTAATAAAATGATAAAAGGAACTAGACTTCCAAATTTGCAGCACAAATTATTTTATGAATTTTCATAACTTTTTTCAAATGAGATTTTTATTCTCATTTAAAAGACTGAGCATTTACTTTCCTTTTCAAATTTTCTTCATCCCAATTTCAAAGCTTCAAGACCTAGGAGACTACTTTAATTCTTCTCATTCCACTACCCACTTTTTAAAGGGTCCTTTGTGACTAGAACTCTCCTTGACACACATTAAAATTTGTTTGAAAGAATAAATGAGACCGAGTCTCTTTGGAACCAAATGACTCATGAATGTCTGGACCTCACAAAACCTATCAAATTATTAAAATGAAACCTGCTAAAACTTCTTGAACTGCTCTGCTTTCCTCTAAATCACCACTCTGCTTTATTCTTACTCCTTAGGCTCAGAACCAGGAAATGCCATAATGACCTCTTTCTGACACATAATGGGGTCATGGCTCTTCTCCTCTGGAACGATCCGCAGCGTTTCCAGTTCAGTGATAAAATGTCCTCTTGGTGGTCTCCTGTTAGTCTTGCCTGAGACCTTGTGGTTTCTGGCTCCTCTCATTCTCTGCCTGGCACCCGCAGCTTCAGGCCCTCTCTCCTTGTCTCTGTCTCTGGGACTCCCACCTACCCCTTGCCCCAGGGCCTTGGACTTTGCGTGGTTTGTCACTCCTACAGTGTCCAGTTGCTTCACTCCTTTTCAGTCTCCTCTCAAATATCCCCTTCTCCTAGGATCGTGTTTGAATTTTCCTAAGATTCATCACTCCTCAGTGACCCCATGCTGTCACTTGATATCACCTTTTCTTTTTAAAATTGTTTCCTTAGTATTTACTATTAATTGAAACTGTCCTCTATGTTGATTTTTGTGGGAACTAAAATGCAAACTCTTTGAAAGCAGAGATTTATGTCTGTTGTGCCTATCTGTGCGTCAGCTTTCCATGACAGTGAGCTGAAAAGTGAAAGATCAACTGATAAAGAAGAAAAGCACTTTTTGTTTTGTTTTCTCTTGGTTTTTGTTCCCAATTTTGCAGATTTCAGTCAATGGTCAACTTCCCAGATGGCATAAGACCTCGCAGTGGGTCCCTAGGTCTCTAATGCCCAGCGTTTGGCTGAATGCAGAGCCCAGTGGGACCTTACAAATCCCATTGCTTCTCTGGCAAGACATTGCAGTGAGAATCATACTGCAGTGGGCATCAAGTGTTTTTAATCCATGCGTTGGCTGTGTTCCTTGCAGGCTAATTAGTCTTGTGAACTGGAAGAACCATTTAGTTCCTTGAAATTAATTATCTCTGCCTGTAAACTAAGGAGGAGCAAGCCTGCCCATCCTTTCCTTAGAGGATTGCCACGAGAATGAGGTGAGATGACAGAGATAAACGTGCACTGAAACTTTTAAGCACAGTTTGAAAAGAGAAAGACTGAAGAACTTACTTGATGTCATAACATGCATGGTTGTATCCTGTGTGTGATAGTCTGGCTTTAGATACAGGTTAATGACGTGTAAGGACTGATACACTGAACAATTTTCTTACAAGATTGCCTCTTATTTGTCTATGTGCTGGATGTGCCTGGAAATAATTTCCTGTTCTTTTCGGTATGTTTGATATTTCCGGTAAATTTATTCTTTGTGTGTGAATCTATGCGCCTTCAACTCTCCACAGACTTAAAAAAAATTGACCACATGCATCTTTTAAAAGAACGAGCTGAGATATTTAAAGATTTGAAGTTATCCAAAAATGTAGTGGAGTTTTGAGATAGGTATTTGCAATTTTGTGGGTGTTGATACTTTATTATTCCATGTCATTAAAATATATTACATAAAAGTAAATGGGTAAGTTTAAACAAGCAGACTAAATAGAAAGTTAAAGAAAAGAATCATAAATTATCCTAGTTAGAATAATTCAAAGGCTGAAATACACTTAGTAAAATAGATTATGGATATATAGAAAGATGATAGACAGATAGATAGATAGATAGGTATTGATAAGTACTCAGCAGAAATGTTTCAGGTTATCCACAATTTTTATGGACACAAAGAATCTAAGTGACTTAGTCACGGTAACATGAAAATAGAAAGATTTTTTGTTTTAGTTCCTCCAACATCCAAGTTTTAGGTAATATATCAGCATCTCAATAATCAGGAGTCAGTTCATAAACAGGTTTTTTTAGGTTATATGTGACATTCACTGTAAGAAATTCTCTGCAGCTAGAAAATATCTTTTGAATTACGTGCACATAAGGAACCCAACCACACTCTGATTTTGGGTTCACTGCCACAAATATATGCAATCAATATATTACACTACCTATGTAATCAGTACTGTTAGGTACTTTTCCTAAGTACATTATCTAAATTTACCTCGCACAATGGAAATAGCACAGAGTACATGATGTTTTGTAGGAGGTATATTCACTTCCTAGTACTGGCAGCATTTCCAGCTCATACAGAGGCACACATTCTCCTTCACTTACTCCTGATCCGCCTCTTGGGTAGCACTTGGTACACTAACGTGGCACTGATTTGTAAGATTAGCAATTTAATGGACTTTTAATTTTATGTTCATTTTCTATAAGAATGTGTTGTGATATTAACAGCAGTCACTGATGACTGAAAATAACAGTAATCCTCTGATTGACCTCCATAGTGGACGTCTATGAATTGATCTCCATAATAACGAGCCCTTTTGAATTTTAGTGTTGGCATTATTTATTTTACCTTTGTTCTTGTAAAACAGTACACAGTTGGAAATGGGCATTATTTCAGCATGGTTTATATGGGAGTGTATTTGTTGGCAAAAGGTAAAATGTAGGGCTCAAGCCTTGACTGTGATAAATGGATTCTAAGTATTATTAAAGTCATATTTTCAAAAAGATAAAACACTAACTCCATCCCAATATTGAAACTTAATGGTTTACTTTGTCATGTTGATTAAGAGAAGAACAAGTAAGATGTTACTAGCAGTTTAAAGTTCACTTGATGAGTTAAATGTATAAAAAAAACTGAACAAGGAGTTTTAGATTAAGAGTTCTGGATTATATATAGATCAAGTGAATGTCCAATAGTGACAAAAGTCATAAACAGTGAGGATATTATTTATCCTACCAAGAGCAATTTATTTGCATCTCTTCCTGATACAAATATACAGTTAATATTTGCCCTCATAGAGTTGTAAAATAGTCAAGTTAATATAAATTCTATCAAAGTTGCAGTGCAAAATTGCACTGAAAATAAAAAGACTCAGAATTATTGTAGTCTTTGTCCAAGTTCCAGAGAACTTCCTCAGAGGCAGAAATAAGCTTTAGGAGCTAAAAGTCTGTCTTCTAATTCAAGGTGAATTGTGAAGGAATATTGGACCAATATTAGTGGTTGTAAAAGAGATGCTAAAGGGATGATTTGCAATGAGCCAGCTGTTTGGGGAGATCATTAAAGGATCTGAATTTGCATGACTTTTTAATATAGCATAATGTTTCCTTCAGGCCCTTCTTTGTCTACAAGGGAGATTAAGAAGCACAACCAGGCTGAAATCCAATGAAATAATTCTGTTCTGTAACCCTTGAAGCAAAAGTCAAATTCTAAAAGTGATTCTCATTCAGTCTCGGAGACTCATTTCTGAATAAATGAGATCATCTGACTATTTTCTAAACTTTCATAAACTCATTCCCACTGGAAGGCCAAGCTCACTCCTCACAGCAGGATGAATTCCTGCTAGAAGAACGTGGCTCCTGGGTCTCTCTCCGACTTCATCTCCTGCTACTCCCTGGTTTCAGGTCCCTTCATGCAGGCTGGCAGGTACATGCTTTTGAAACACAATATGGCAACTACACCAGTGAATTATTAGGTATCACATCTTCACCTGAGCCATACATATTTTTAGGGTGGTAGAGAGCACATAATAGAAATTTGTTCAGGATAGATGTATTGCACACTATTGCTAAGCATAAACACAATGCTGCACACACCATCTCTAGAATTTCTTTCTCGTTGGTAACTATTTGAGGTATGAGCAACATAAGTTAAGCTTTATATAGTTAATGTAATAATGCGATAGGTTTAGAGGTAAGTATAGACTTGCCAAATGGTCACACATTGTGTGCTCTAATCCTATCCATCACCTCCGAAACTTTTCTCCTGCTCTTTTTATTTTTCATTATTACCATTTGTGATGGGAACACTTAATGTGAGGCCTGTATATTAACCAATGATTAATTGCTATATGAATATCCTATTAAAAATAGACACTCCATTAATCAAGTGACACAGTTACACAAGGTAAATAATTCCTAAAGATCTAGGATTTATTCACCCAGCATGAGTCATATTCAGTACCCATTAAATGGCAATTTCTCATTTCTTCCTGCTCGTATTCTCTGGGGACAGCCATTCCGCTTTCCCTGTCTACGGATTTGCCCACACTGGAAGTTTCTTCCTGTCTGTGACTGGCTTCTTCACTCAGCTACTGTCTTCCAGGTAAATCTGTATTGACATTTTTCCTCCTTTTTTAGAGCTAAATAATATTTCATAACACATATACAACACAGTGTACTCATTCATTCATTCATCAGTGAATATTGAAGTTATTTCATTATTTTGGCTGTCAAACAATGACATAATAAAATGACAGTATCCATAAGTTTCTGATAAATACATGAAAGTGTGCTATGTGGGTTCTACCAGAATTCTATTTTCACTGTTCAGGGACTTCCATATTGTGGTCTGTGTAACCTGCACCCTTTGTCCTTGTAAGGGCTAAAATTTTTCCTTTCCTTGCCTATAGGTGTTACTGTCAATGATAAGATTTTTTAATTGCATGATAGCCCTAATATATGTATGGTGAAACCTCATGGTAGTCTTGATTTGCATTTCCATGGTGATTAATATTGTTAGCATCTTTTCATTTACTTCATTTAAGATTCTTACTTCTTTTTTGAAGAAATGTCTGTTCATGTGATTTACCTATATTTTTGCTGGGTTATCTTTGTACTTGTTCACAAATGATTTTATGAGATCCTACTATTAGAGGTAGGTTTAAATCCATGATAAATTTGCTTTTTTATTATGCAAGATTGTGAGTGCATGAGTGATATATAAAGAAATCCATGCATTCCTTAGTGGTTTAAAGGTAGTGTATCACAAACATATTTAAACATTACTTTTCTTATCAGCTTCTATTTTGCCATAGTTATATATATGTTTCATTTAGACTTATTTTGTTTCCAACTTCTTCCTCTTCTTCTTCCTCTTCTTCCTCTTCTTCCTCTTCTTCTTCTTCTTCCTCTTCTTGTTCCTCTTCCTCTTCTTCTTCTTCTTCTCCTTTTTCATCATCTTTTCTTTTTCTTCTTTTCTTCTTCTTCTTCTTTTTACTTTTATTAGTCCAGGTTTGCAGTACATGATAATCACACCCACTGTGAGGGATTGGTACACGTACACAACACACTACAATTCCCTTCTTTGCACCACTTTCCTCCACCCTTTGTTTTATTTTTCCAGCATCACATTCACTTAGTTATCTTGCAAGACCTAAGACAGTTAATTAAAAGCAGAATAATCAGCCAAAGAACCTGCAAAACTTTTACAACAATTGAAGGCACACCTTTAGATACATTGTTTGCACTGGATTACAATTCTTTTTTTTTTCCTCTTTTTTCCTATTGCTTTGAATTTCTACCTTGGGTAGTAGATTACTATGCCCCACTTTCAGTCAAGGTCTGTCAAGGAAAAAAAAGAACAATTTTGTAAGCATCAAATAAAAAACCTGACACCTTAACAGTGTGAACTGCAAGACCATTTTGAAACCATTCAACAAACTGCAATGGCGATTAGAATATTATAAAGTAGTGCTGATCAATATATAAAAAATACTTGCCAGATAATGCAAAACGAAATACAGTACATATTATTACAGACAAACTGAAGGTGAGTTTATTTGTCTAGTTCTTTTATACCACATTCTTGATGAAAAGACATGCTTCCTGGAGGAATTTTCCCCCCAGATTTTTTTTTCTTTAATAAATACTTTAGGATGATTGGTCTGCTACAAGAAAACACCCTGAACTGGATGACTGAGAAGCAATATGACTGGCTGTCTCATGGTTCTCAAGGTTAAGAGGTCCAAACTCAAGGCACTGGCTGGTCTGACCCACAGATATCTGCTGGCTTAAGGCGAGGGAGGCTTCTCCTGCACCTCTCTCATGAGGACAATAATTCCAATAATGAGGTCTCTGGCCCATGACCAAATTACTTTCCTTCTGTTTTCACCTTTGGGAACTTGAGCATAAAAATTTTGGGAGACATAGAGGCCTTGAGAATTATATTCATAAATTTTTCATACGTTTGTAAAGGTTTTAGTTGAGCAGATTGTTACTGAGTCAAATACAAACATATTTAAACAAATTGATTTGAATGAAATTGATTTAATAATTTTTCCCTCTAAACGCAACAATCTTAGATGGCTGTCATGTTCGGATCTGTTGCACAGAAATCCAAAACATTCACCAAGAGTAAAGGAGAAATCACCTCAGAAAACAAAATGAACCTTACTTTTCAATAACTCTGAATGACCTTTCTGAGTGCAGTTTGTTCACTTTGTTTAATAAGGAATAAAGAGAAATTTGGTGGTAAATCCGGTGCCTTACCTACCACCCTTTGGGGAATGGTGCACGGGAGAGGAAACCGCACCGCCTAAGGCAACACTGCAGGAGAACAGTGCTAAAAAACTCTCCCAGGGTCCTGAGGAACCTGAAGGCTGTTCAGGGATCCTCCGGCCTGGTAGTGTTTTGGTGTGATGTGTGGCATATATGATACCATCTTTCTATTCAGATGCAGTGTGATTGAAACATACGGGATGTTTCCACTTTAAAAGATGTGTTTCGATGAAAGACCCCCATTCCATTGTCCTTGTCACTTTCTGAAGCAGTTCTGCGAGTCTTCTATCTTGGCTTTACAAGGTGTAATCAAAAAGGTACGGTGAATACAGCCAACTCAATGGAAAGGCAGGCTCCCGAGACATTAGGGAATTCCCCGACCCACTTCTGCCCTGGATCTGGCACCCTGAGACTTCTGGCTATTCCACAGAGCCTTAGTGACTGACCGTGAAAGGTAAATGTTTGGGATCAGTTTGGAACATTGGGGCAGATAGCAAAGACAGAACAATTAAAGACCTATAAAATTGTTTCCAGAGCTGCCTCAGAAAGCAGCAGGAACACTCGGATAAATGATTCTGATGCAAGGGGGAGTGTTTTGAAGGAACTTAGTGTAATTTGTCTTTTATGGTATTTTTAAATATTCAGTATATATTTTGAGTCCACATCCTATACATATGTGTGAATGATGCATGAATCAGATTGGGAAGATTTCAAGGGGCTTAGCAAGCTGCTGAGGCCTGAGGGTGGAGTGGTTGGCAGGCGTGGGAAGGCTAGAGAGCCCATTTTATAAAGAGATCACTGAAGGAAAACTAATGATTTATATTTCATTGCATAAATTACAGATCCACAGACAAAGACTAGTCAGTGGCATGAACAATGAAGCTGAGGTTTTATTTTACTGTTTACATTCAACTTTGGGTTTGCTTAAGTAGCAATCCAAGTTGCTGTGGTCATCTTAGCCTGATGACCTTCCAATAAGACTTTAAATATAGCATATATATGTATAGGCACATATATGTATGCATACCTACATAATGTGTGCACATATCATGAATTTGTAGGGTGCTTTCATTATAGAGGGGATAGTAGGCATGAGCCAAATGCCTCTTCTCCCATGGGCGCCATCATTGACCTGTGGAGGTCAGAGACCCACACTGGGCTTTGCTTTTCATAAACTGTGGGATTTTGGCCAACTCTGCTCTTCATTCTTGGCATTGTTTTCTGAGTCAGTCAAATGAGGAAACCAGACTGGACGATTACTAAGATCCTTTCCAACCCAAATCATCAGTTTATGCCTTCCCAGAAATCACAGAAGCTCAACGATCTTGTGCAGCAAATTTGTAAACACAATTTCAGAGGGAAAATTACTCTGTGAAAGCAAGTCTATCAACAAGGCTGAAGGACCTCTACTCTCTACATATTATTATCTATGGTGGCACATTTCCTGACTCCATTTCCATGTTCCATGAGTTAAGTATTTAGCCGCATACTTCAGTAGATCTTTTCTCTGTTGCTGTGATGATTTACATTAAAATTTGTCATGTAAAAATCTTATCCACAGTACAGGCAAAATCTCTCAAGAAAACCAAATGTAGGTAGAAATGGTCAACACTGGAGGAAATTTTAGGAGGAAGAAAGTCTGTGGCAAGGTGTGTCTTAAGGGATTACTGAAGCAGTCAAGCACCTAACAAATGCAACAACTTACAGAGGTGCAAACAAGACCGTGTAATTGTCAGATCACAGAGATTTAAATGCACCCATGCTTATAGCAGCACAATTTGTAATAGCTAAATCTTGGAAACAACCAACATGCCCGTCAGCCACAGAATGGATGAAAAAGATGTGGCATTTTTATACAATGAAATATTACTCAGCTATAAAAAAGGTTGATCATGAGGCTTTCATAGGTGAATGAAGGCAACTTGAGACTATAATCATAAATGAAACAAATCAGTATCACATTTGTAAATATTGTATTGTCTCCCTAGTATAAAAATAAATAACAATTAAAAAAAACTGAAAGAGTAATAAGATCCAAAATGTACAATAGATATTGTAATAAGGAAGGTAAAGAAAGTGCTCAAAATTAAAGAACAGTTGGGATAGGGGAAAGGAGACATGGAAGAAAGGAAAAGATTATATGTTTGTAGATAAACACATATAATTGTATGTATGAATAAGTATGTAAGATAGATAACTACACTACTAATTCTCTGCTAGTTCATCAGAAAGAATAGTTTGTGTTGTCATTATTTGATTGTCTGATTATTTTTTATGACTAGATTTTGTAACTTGTACAACTAAGATAACAATATGTAATATATTAACTAGTATTGACTTTTTACTCTTTTTTTAAATTTTGTATTACTTCTACCTTTTTTTCTGTTTTGCTTTTTTAAAATAAAATTGAAAAAAGACCATGTAATCAGAACAAGAGCGCTAACCAGGAGGGAGAAGTAGTGTGAGCGAGACACCACAAACACATCTAGATATGAAAGACAGAAGCAATAGAAGCACTATGGAGCCGAGAAAGGAATGGTGGAAAACAAACCATCTCAGAGAATCTGCTACCGTACATACACAGCTGCTCTCTGACTTACAGCTGTGCATGAAGGGAGGGGTGGAGAATGCGAATCATGACCCCATCCTCGCTTGCTGTCAATCCCTCCCATTGACTGCAAGCATCCCGAGGGGGTGGAGCCTGATAATGCAGGTACTAGAGTTTAGAGCAAGTGTAAGAGAGAAGTGATAACTTTTCAGTATACATACAGAATAACCAGTCTAACCAATCTGTGCTCCCACTTACAATCCACTTATGTACTTTATTGAAAAGGAGAAACTCACAGTCACCTTGTCCCCAACACAGAAAAGACAAAGCCCCAGCAGCAAACAGAGTTGTAGTGGGAAGATCTCCATTTCACATACTGACAGCTGGGATGTAAAGTGTACCAGTAGGTACCCAAGATGCTTCTCATATAAGCTCGCAAGGAAATGCATTAAAATATCTCATAGTCATAATAATAGGCACATAGTTACTGTGAGTCTTCAAATCTAGCAAGACACATTGCTGAACTATATGGTCATACTTTCCTTCTTCCACCACTCATTTGAATTTATTACTACCTTTCTCAATATGTCAGCAAACTGGCTTCATTATATTTCTGGTAGAATGGCACAAACCATCATTAATCCCATACTAGTGGTCCTGGCTCTTCAAGGAAACTGTCAGTTACACCAATAATTGTATTTAAATGTACTATGATAAAATCATCTGACCCTGTGGATTCTAGACATAGTTCAATTTGCCATAATTGCCAAAGTTTAGCATATGCTCTCTCTCTAACTCTCTCTCTCTCTCTCTCTCTCTCTCTCTCAGGTGAGGCTAATTGTGCTGGCCAGAACAACAACTTCAATGTGTGTTCGGTCAACTAAAGGAAAGAACTAAATACTGTACCTTTCACCCTATGTAATAGACAAAGCGAAGTTTTCTCTGCCTGAGTTTTACATCATCTCTCTATCTTTAGTGCAAACAACTGTACCTGCGTCATTAGGCATTTCTACTTGGGCTTCCCCACAACGCAGCAGTTTATTTCTTATATTTGCTCCTATAGTAATTTAAGGTTTCACCTTAGTCTCTAAACAGAACTGTCAGAGTTTATAGTATTAGTAATTTATCTAGTGTTATTTTGTAAGTTATAGAGTGGTTCATATAGATGGGCATAAATCAGTGCATGTTTGATAAATGGATGTGTGTGTCTGTGTGTATAAAAATAGATACGGAAAATGCAGCCCTACTCTGCAAGATCACTGTGAACTGTATGCCAGCAATGGGCCAGAAACAACTCTATATGACTGAAACTGTGTTGTGTTAACTGTTTTGTTTTTCATCAAGTATGAAATACACAGACAGAAAATAAATTCTCATGATCACACAGGCCATAATATTAGAAATGGCATGATAGGGATTTGAAAGTAAAACATCTTATTTAAGGTTTTCTTTTCCCTTTAATACAATATGGAGTTTCTTATTTGCAGTAATGCTGATGAATTTTTTTCTTTAAATTATACACAAAATAAAATTTATAATTGAAAGGTAAATTTACTAAAATGGTACTTTTACTTGAAAAGTGACCTAGAAATTTTGGAAGATAATTGAAGCTGATGAACTTGATGATCATGTCACACTAAGTATTTTTAATCACAATTGGTTCACACAAAGAAATCAGAAACAACCCAAAAGTACAGGTTTGAGGGTGCTCTATAAAATATGCTAAAGCTAAAAATGAAGACTCAGATGTAAGTCAATAGGTAGGCAGGCAATTATTTAAAATTGTGTAGTAAAAACTATGGGATAAACTTATTAAGAGTAACAGTCATTTCTTGCAATAACTTTTATATAACCAATACTTTTGTAGCCACAGGTGGAGAAATGATGCTAGTGTGAATTTATTTCATCTGGTTTTAAATAGAAGTCATAAATTTAACATTCCTTGGGAATAAAAGGACATGCTAGTGAAATAATTCCAGCTTACATTCTACAAACTGCCAAAGAGCTCCTTGATATTAGAAGACCCCGCCCAGGCTTCCTGGAGTAATCTGTAGCTTTTCCTTCTAAGTAGAACACAGTGATGGGAATGATTTATGTTGTTCAAGGGTGCTGTGTGCATTTATTTCTTTGAGTCTCAGCAATCACGTTCTCTTGAGGTCCCCTTCTTCCCTCAGTGGCAGGACCACCCAGCAGGTGAATGCGCATAAATCACCAAGTCACACTTGATGAATGGGCGGGTTCTGTGAGCTGCCACTGGCTCCCTGTGCTGGGTGCAGAGAACCACAATTAGAGAAAGTCCCCTGAAGTCACTTAGCCAGGAGGTGCGTGGCAGACCTGTGAGTGCTTTGGCCCTGGGAGTTTGTGAATAATTTCATGAAAAGATTTCATTATACCCAGCAAAGCAGGAAAATACAGTGCATCCCGTCACACAATGTGTTCCATAACTTTCTGTGTGCAGAGCTGAGAGAGGAGGACGCTCCCTGAGCATAGTCACAGGAATAATGATCACAGTAATAATTACGCTGCTGGGTCGTGCACACCGAATGTGTTCAGTTTTCCTCTCACCACCTAAGTACTTACTTCGAGCCCCAAAGGAGGACCCTTTTTATTGACCATATTCACTTAGAAGGAAATAAAGCATATTTAGAAAGATTCTATAGCTTCCTAAGTGAGTTTGTGCACCACATAAAGCTTTCCCTTCAACTGTAATTATCTAGGTATTTCTGTAATTATCTAGGTATTTCTAATTCTGGGCAGGTCATTCCATTTGTTCCCCACAGCTGTTTATTTTAAAGTATAAAAACGTCGTGGCGCACATAGACTATTTGTCCTAGCATGATAATGCAACTCTTCACAATAGGAAATTTCAAACTTTATTTGGGTATGTGATCTAGGCATCCCCTCATCCTCACGAACCACTGATTACTTTTTTAAAGAAGATGTGGTCTCTGGAGGAAACGTGCATTTGAAAGGGGAGTTCTTCTAATCTCCAGGTGTTAAGTAGCCTGCTGGGCCTTACAATATTTTCAGGAACAAGGGCCATTAACAAATGTTTGTAATAATTAGGGCACATCAAAGCTTTCTGAATTAATAATAGAAATCTGTTGACAGATCAGTTTGGTTCAAAGATAGAGAGCTTGTCTCGCATACACAAGGTTCTAAGCTTGACCTCCTAGCACTGACAATTTTTTTGTCTGTACATTTTGATTAATCACCTTTAGTGTGTGTGTGTGTGTGTGTGTGTGTGTGTGTGTGCATGCTACTGCAGGCAAAATTATTTTGAAGTGCCACTTTATAACTTTGGATAATAAATACTGCAGATTGTATAGTAAATTGAAATAAAGTTCAATAGTCTAGAGTGTGTTGATCAGGTCAGAATGATGAAACTGCAGTCCTGAGCCTGGAAAATGAGACGCATGACAGCAGTGGTCTCCTTTGGCAGACAAAGGTTCTGCACCATGAGGAATTTCTCTAAGGTTAATTGACACAGTTTAGATTCTGCAGTTTATTATCAAGTGAAAGCTCATGAAACAGGCTATGAGATTCCTTGATTTCTTCAAGAATGAACCAATGTACCAGGAATTTTACTTCAGTGGGGTTCGTTACAAAGGGTATATAGCTGAAAATACAGACCCCAGCCATGTACATCACTTAATGCTTAGAGCAAACTTGAGAAATGGGGGACTACCGATTCCATTTAATTTTCCAGATGAGAAGATTAAAGTTGGCATAGGAATAAACTGCTCCTTACACATAAACTAACACATTTGATGCATAGTTTTGGCCATTCGGTGCCTAGCCAATAGTCAGAATGACTCCACATTTGATGTGAGAAGTTAGAAGGGGAATATTCCCCACTACAGATTTGGAGTGTCTTTGGTTAGACGGTGCCCACTGACTGGAGAAGTTCACGGGCGTGTCAAAGGCTGATGGCAGAAAGCAGGAAGCCACCTGCTGCAGTGCCAGGGGCCCCCTGAGACGCTGCCTGCGGGACAGGGTAGCTACCCCATGCCCCACACCCGCCACCTGCCAACTCCTGCAGGAGGCAGCGGAGAGGAGCAGAGGGGAGCAGGGAAAGAGACCCTCGGCTGCTTCCCTGTTGTTTCTGCGCCCTTGAATGACCAAGCAAGTAAAGGGTCAGCTGGTAAGGAAGAGCTGTTCCAAAAGCAGGGGAGAGCTGACTGGTTTTAGGCTGAAGAATTAACTGGTAACTGGCAGTGCAACTGGTAAGGATACCTAGGAATGGCAGACTGGAGATGATCTGGAAATTAAAGACGGTCATGGACGTTAGGTGGCATCATCAGTCTGCTGCTCACTGCAGAGGCTGTGGAGCACACCTGTGGATTGTCCTTTCTTGATCAAGATGCCCAGAGAATATCAGAAATTCATGTATCACTTTATTTCTAGCTATCGAAACATTCGATTAACCTGCAGCCATGAGGTTGACAATAACTGTATGAATTCTGTGGAACCATTCTTTAAAAGGCATTTTCATTATTTTTTTACTCAACAAATATTTCAGTTTCTAACATTTGCAAGCCATTTTCTGTATATTGAATATACATTGATCAATAAAATAATTATTTTATTTGCAGCACCAGGGATTGAACTCACAACCAGATACCTGCCAGACAGACGCTTAAGCCACTGAGCCAAACTCCCAGCCCTGATTTTTTGAGGCAGAGTCGCACTACATAGCTCAGGCCGGCCTTGTGCTCACGTTGTAGCCCAAGCTGGCCTCGAACGCTCCTCCTACCTCAGCCTCCTGAGTGCTGGGATTAAAGGCATGCGCCACCACGCCCACTTTAAAATAATTATTTTAAAAACCTGCCTCTAGTGTCCTCAAGAGGCTGATATTCTGAAAGCAACTGAGGTCAAAAGATGGAGATGATATGATTAAATAAAATATTTGTTAGAACATCTATACTGAAAAAAACAAACAAGTGAAAGAGATGAAAATTACAGGGGATTTTGGAACCTTAAATTTAGCAGTCAGCAAATCTTACTGGGAAATTGATGTTTGTGAATAATTCAAAGTAGATGAGGGAAAATACCACAGTGATATTTGCAAAGAGAATAATGTAAACTCTTAGGAGAAGAGTACATTTAATTGATTTGATGAATTTGATTAAATGTACTGAATTTTATGTTAAGTTGTGTGGAGGGAAAAATTAAAGTATTGGAAGCCAGAAAGATCTTGTAGTTGAGATTATGGGATATTTACCAAAAAAAGGATGATTTGCATGTTTTAAAATTTATTTCAGTTGTAAAATATTTACTTGTTACTCTAAGAGTCAAGATTTGAAGTGCAAATATATGATTATTTTGATCAGTTATTTTATGATATGAACATTCAAAATCTAGTTTTCCAAAGAATAACTAGCTACAAAAGGAGTAAATTTGATAGGTGAATAGTGTTTTTCTCAAAAGAGTTTTGACATTATTTCATTTTCAAAAATGACTTTTTAATCTAGAAACATTATTAGAGTTCTAGCTTCTCAAGTTTATCTAATTCACTACAATATTAGATTTCACAGCATGTTGTTATGTGGGGCAGACACTCATCACAAATTATTTTATACAGAAAGAAGCAGGGATATTGTCACATGCAATAGAAATTTCCAGAGATAGAGCAAGCTTCAAGCTCTGCTAAATTCAGAGTGAGTCAAGGTTTTTATTTTAAACACTTTGTGCATGTTCCTCTACATTGCTTTCCTCTTTATAGGCTTCATTCTCACACTTACGTATACAGAGTTGCTACAGAAAACATATATATCTATTTGGCCATTTCTAGCAAAATTTTTGAAATCACTTTGGAAGCATAATGTGGGTCATAATCACTACTGAATAAGTAGTTTCGATCGTAGAAATGAAATTCTTATTTTCCACATCTGCGTCAAGGGAAGGACTAGAGGTTCATAATCAACCAAGTCAAATGATACTGAGAGTCAGGGAAAGGGCCTTCCAGAGACTGCATGTGCGTGTGCCATACACATGTGTCTGTCCTGGGCAGCTTAATTTTATAAACAAGAAAGTGAAGGCTAATAATGTAGAAGTTCTTTGCTTCAGATCACAGAGTTTCCTGACAAATATAACCAAACTTATGACACACAACCCCCTATCATGCCAAGGTGTCTGAGATACAAGTTTACAAACACACTGTGTCATGAAATAATAATAAAAAGAATTCATTCTATAGGAGACATAGTTTAGGATCAGTATTTTCAAAACACTGAAAGCTACTTAAGGTGAAGAAATGAGATCAGGTTTATATTCAATCTAAATAATATAAAAAGTAGGGAAAATTTGTTATTATAATTGAAAATGTCTTCCAAGTCTTAGAAAGCCTAAAAGACATTTCAGAATTTTTTTTTTTTTTTTTTTTTTTTTTTTTTTTTTTTTTTTCACCAGGGATTGAACTCACAACCTTGCACCTGGCAGACAGGCACTTAAGTCACTGAACCAAACTCCCAGCCCTGGTTTTTTGAGGCAGGGTCACACTGCGTAGCTCAGGCCGGCCTTGTGCTCCCATTGTAGCCCAAGCCGGCCTCGAACTCACACTACTCCTCCTACCTCAGCCTCCTGAGTGCTGGGATTATTTCAGAAATATTTGAAAGCAAAATGTATACATAATTTCAGCAACATTTATTTAAAGTGTAAAAAACAAAATAATTATAGTCAATAATCCTTTTTTATAGAATATAATCCTGAACATAAGCTTGCACCAAAATAACTTTCATCCTTTCAGTCATATGCACATCTCATTTTGTCATCCAAGATAAAAGGCTTTAGCCTTTTATAATTAAAATATTTTTGTGTGTGAAGAGATATTTTAAATGATTAAGTCTGTCTTAGTGTCCTATGGGGGGGAAAACTACTTTATCAAAAATTTTAGCAACTGTGTATTGATTTTCTTATTTTTCATCTATGTATGTTAGTGCAGAAATCTTAAATAAATGCAATATTATCAAATAGTGCCAGGCATGGTGACACACATTTGTGATCCTAGCACTCGGGAAGATAAGGCAGAAGGACCACCTGGAAATCTAGGCCAGCCTGGGGTACACAGAGAGTTCAAAGCATGGCTGAGTTACATAAAGAGGCCTTCTCGCAAACAAACAAACCA
>RJWM01025872.1:0-28796 GCA_004363535.1 Dasyprocta punctata | reverse complement strand
TTAAGGCTTTTTGTGAATTCATTATTAAAGTGTGTTTACCAAATACACATTTTGCAAGAACAAATTTAAAAGAGATTGATTCAAGTGATACAAATTGTGGCATTGATAACAGTAATGTGCATCAGTAAGTCACACTGGGCATCACAGTCAGTTTTGAAGAGTGCTCATTTTACCTAGAACCTGTGTGAACAGTGTCACATGTATTCACAAATCATTTAGAAGTCATTCGGTTAAATACATTGGAGACAGTGAGTACAGCAGAGGAAGTACAATTAGAGCACATGTTTCTGCCCTCCTCCAGGAAGCAAGATGTCTGGTTCCTTGCTCTGTACAGTGTTCTTTGGTGTAGCAGCAGATTAGCTTTTGTAAAGGATGAAAGTGGCACTCTGGCATGAAGTACATTGCTGGCTGGTCCTGTCTTTAAAGATGTTAATATAATCTTGGCCTGAACTGGCTCTTTAGAGTGTAAGTCACTTGCATGAAACAGATGATTGAATTTTTTAGCACAACTTCTGCACATATAAAAGTGGGATAAATCTATGTATATGATAGATTATGATTACGAAGCCAGGCTACATTATTCCTATTTTAGAAGACTTGAAATGCACAAATATAAATGATTTCTTTAAAGTCATTGGAATAGCACTTTACCAGGTTAAAATTTCTACTAACTTTGTCTTTCTATCAGCAGTAAACTCTGTCAATTGCAAAAACGTATGGACTCCTAGCAAGTATCTAGCATTACATCGTAATTTTATTTAGCATCAAAGAAAAAATAACTTTCCATTTCTCCATTCAATGAGTCTTGCACTTCTCGAACAACTAATTTTACAAATTAGTGTGGATCTATTGTTATCCTGGGTTAAGTTCAATAAAAGTTGCATAATTTGAAATAATAGTTTCTTCTTGTAATAAAAGCTTAAAAAGGAGAGACCACTAGAACTTTCTTGCATTAATCTTAGAACACTATTAGATCTATCTCTATATCTATAATGCCAAAACTTCTGGAAGCAAAAATGAGAAATTTATTCAGCTGGCATTTTACCCACACATAGTCAAATAATAGATGTGGGAAAAGCCTGATGGGTAGCCCAAATAATTTTGATGAATTCCTAGAAAACCAAACCTTATTTGCACATCTATTATATTTTTGGAATCATGTAGTTTATGGCAATAAGTCTTTTCTGGGAAAGAGGAGGCAAGTTGGAATATCAGCATATAATATTTCAACATTATCACTTTTCTTAGTTTCTCGATTCTTCAATGTGTACACTGTCCTTCAAAATGTTTAGTTTGTCAGGTCTAGTTGAAATGTAGACCTTTATGGTAATTAGGATAGAGTTTCGACTAGACCAGCTTGTGACTCTGCCCAAGGGTTTGGTGGAACACACTTCTCTTTTTGTCAGAGTTAATGAAGAAACTGTGGCCCTGGTGCCCATGTAGCCCCTCCCTCTTCAATTCTTCTCCATTTCCAGGCCGCTGTGCACTAAGCAGCTTCACTCTTCTGCCATGCTCTTTCTACTGTGATGCAGTTGACCATGACCTGAAACTGTGAGCCAAATTATACCTCAACTCATTTAAATTGTGGGTGTTGGATATTCTGTCCAGTGATGAGAAAGTTGATAAATGCAGACAATTCACTTGGGAGAAGTGGAGTCATTTCTATGACTATACCCAATAATGTGGTTTAGAAACATTTGGAAGTGATTTTCTGGAAAAGTTGGATGGGTTTGGAGATAAAGTATAGAGAAGCCCTCGATTGTTATAAACAGAGATGGATGGATGACTCTGTTCAGATCTTTGAAGGTCAAAATGCTGATAGAAAAGACACAGTAAAAGCCATTCTCTAGATGATACAGTAATGAACAAAGATTTTATTGGCATTTGTACTACACCCCACGTGTGTTACACTTTGGGGAAAAATATATCTACATATTGCCCATGCAAGGAGACATTAGAGTAGGCTGAGATTAAAAGCTAGATACTATTTAATTTAGCAGGAAAAATTTCAAGATAACCCAAACTTCAAGCTGTTTCATGGGTTCTGCTAGTTTCTTTCAGCCAGATTTATTAAGAGAATCGGGGTTAAAAGGCAGAAGAGAAAATTGCTAAAAATTTAAACTTTAGCCCAGAAGAAACCATGTGTAAAATATGGGACAAAAGAGGTGTAGATGTTAAAGAGATTAGAGAGAATTAAAAAGATAACAAGCATTTTGTACAGGGACAGGAAGAATGATGACCTAAGAGATAAACAAGTTGCCTCCCAATGCAAGCACAAGGGTGCAAAGGTGTAAACCTTTTACTTGAGAAGATGGTCCGTTCAGTGCCTGGTTGAGGACCTCATAGGGAATTACTTGCTGGGAATTCATTTAACTGGGTTTAGCTATCCAGGCACTCTTAGTTTACTGTAGTCATGATTCAAGGAGGTCTGGCAACTACTTTCACTGACAGTAAACCTCAACATTATTCCTAGGATGCTGGCTTTACTGGCATTCAGAATGCAAGGGTGAAGGCTCATGGTGGTTTCAAGGAAGAGTTAGGAGGACAAGTGTGGAGCCCCTGAGAGGGCAGTGCATAAAATTGTGACAATGAAGCCAAAAGCTCAATTGAGATTTCAGGAACTTGGACAGTCTATGAGTGTGTGATGTCTGCTGAGGAAAGCTTCAGGCCAAGGGGTATAAGCTCAAGAAGAGGGTCTGTGGGCTACAACCAGCAAGGCCATAAGAGTGGGGTTCCCTGAATGCTTTGGAACTCTCATTTTACAACCATGTGTCCCAGATGCTGCACATGTAGATACAAGACTTAATATTTGGCCTTCTGAGTTTCAGTATTGATTTGGTTCAGGTTTCTATTCAAATAGTCCCTTCTCTTGGAATGGAAATTTACTCTGTGGCATTATACCTTGAAATTATATATATATATTTTTAAAGACGTTTACATCTAAGCGTTTACTTGAGTCTCACAAGACCTGAAGTTCATCTTTCAAAAGTGTGAAAGTGTTGCGGTTTTGGGAAAAGGGTAATTGTCTTTCTGACTGTGTGTAATGTATTTCTGTTACTTTATGTGGAATTATGGACTTGCTCTTGTCTTTATTTGGAGATTAAGCAAGGTTTAAGGAGATGTGTTTGGTTGTCAAGTTAAAAAGGCATGGGTAGTGGTAATTAGTATAGAGTTTCTACTGTATAGGCTTCAGGATCAGACATAGGAATTGATGGGACTCCCTTAAAAGTGTGGTGGGGTCATGGAGGTGTGGTCTTGGAGTCTGTCTGATCCCCTGCTGCCCCTTCTGCTTTGGTGCTGTTCTCCTGCTGAGCCATGAAGAAGTAGCTTTACTTCTTCTTGTCCTTTCACCATAATGTTCCAAACTTTGAGTCACTGCATTGTGAATTAAAACATGTATCAGATTGTACTTCTCCTCCTTTAAAATATGGGTGTCATGTATTATGTCCAGGGTCAGGAAAGCTAACACATTTTATTTATTCATTTGAATTATACAATAATCATCTTTTTGAAAATGTATTACTTCTATATGCTCATGTGTGTGTTATTCCAAAGACTGGAAAGGTCAGACTTCTACAGGAGATTTTATTTGAAGAATTCAATAAAATAATGTGATGCTATCTTAATTTAGCCAGTTTATGGGTCTTTACCAATATTTCATTAATCCTTGCAGTGTCTCTCTGAGGTATGAAAAGGGCAGGTGTTATTAGTCCCATTTTTCAAGTGCAGAAAATAAGATAAAATGAGAAAGAAAATCATTTCTTTAAGACAGTTATAGGAAGCTGGACCAAGCCTCCAGTCGACATTCATAGCCATAGAGTTGCTTGAGACACTTTACAGTATTATATCATTAATTATTATGTCTTTATTGCTCATATATCACATGAATTTTTTTGAACTTTTATCATGATGGAAGATGCATATAGACACATAGGCACATACAAGCAAAGGATAGCGTCATAGGAGGAGTGGAATGGGGGATAAATTTTCTCTGCACATTAACAAGAATATTAAAGAACTGAGAACTAATTCGTGTTCATTCCTTTGTCTTGATGGTGCTGTCTTTTGTCTATATATGTCATTGTGTCTATGCTACCCTTTTGTATATGATGCTGTCTTTTATATGTATCTTAAACACATTCATTTCCTCTATCATTCCCCTCGCAACTCATGGAACAAACAGCAGACTACAATGACAGAATCTCTAGTACATTTCAACATGGAGGGGAACCAAAGTACGCAGCAGCATCATTCTAACATATGTATGGAAATCCATATGAGTTACTATGCAGCATCAATAATTGAATGTAAATGTTAAATTTTCATATAGATTGTAATAATTATCATCACTTTTTTCAAGATAAATGAAGCACATTTGAAACCATATGTGATAGAGCAAAAGCGTTGAAGTTATGGAACATTCTTTTATATAAATCCAAAATCCGTTCATTTTTCAGCTAATTCTCCCTATAAGTTTTCCCCTTCCTCCAACTCCTTTCAATTCACCTTCCCTTTTCATTAAGACATGGAGTTGTCAGCAAATATCCCTTAGTTGGACTTCTGTCTGCGTGACTTATTAACTGTAAGACTATTTCAGATTTCTTAGTTCTAGTTTTCTTTCTGTGAAATGTGATGGATAAAGTATCATAGCAATTTCATGGAATCTAAAGGAGAGAAGCCATATTTAGCATCTTTCATCATACCTGACACATCAAAACTGTCAACTAATTACAGTAGACACATTAATGTATTTGATATTTATGTGTTGCTCATGATAAATTATTCATTTTTGATCATCCGTGTTCTACCAGAGAATTTGCAACATCGTGTTCAATAACAGCAGTTATCATTCTTATCTGTTATTAATGAATGTCAGCCGTGCTATGCTTTGCTGTTACACACTTATCTTTAGGCTTTTGTATATTTCATATTATTTCTCTTATAAAGATATATGAAATAGATTGAACACTAGTCTAGTCTTTACAGCTTTGAAGCACTTTCCAGTCTTGGTCCATACTTATTCAGCAAAGCAATCAAAAAACAACCATCCTTTCCTATATCATTTTCAAACTCAATGTGATTATGGATATTTTCTTGAATTTAAACACTAAATATAAAAATGTTAAATGATTTCTTTTAGGTTTTCAGTTGTGTATTCATTCAAATAACACTTGGTTCAGCCTGCATTTTCCCACGGAATGGGAAGTTTGGAAGATAAATATGCAGAAAAACTAGTCAGGGACAATCGGCGATTTCCTTTTCAGTCCTGGCTCCCTACACTATTGTTTCAGAGCTAGTGTGCGTTCTATAGACTTGGCGCCTGTGCGCTGTGATTCACGGGGAAGGATTGATGGGATGCCTTGGAGAGAAAGACAACGTGCAGACAATCTGCTGTCCTGAAGCCAAAAAACACTGGGGTGGTAGATCTGAGGCTTCTATTGTGAGTTGAGTGTACAGAGAGTGTCACCATCTGAGCTGCCTGAGTGAATCATAGTCATATCTATTCTGACCATGGCAGAAGTGGATGCAGGTCAAGACATTTCTTGTTGTAGATGATTGGAAACCAGAACTGAACCATAGGAGTTGGCCTAATAGATAAAGAAAGACTGGGCTTTACACAGTATTTGTTGACATAGATTTTGAAGGAATCCAGATAGGAGACATCTTCCTGTTTGCCCTTTTTTGTCCAGTGGAAGCTCAAATCTTCTGTGGAGTACTTACAAGGTGTGCAGCCAAAGGCAACTTACTTAACATCATTGCCCCAATAGGAAGGTGTTGCCCACATGCTCTGCCTGTCACTAGAAGCACAGGTGCATTATAATGAAATGCATATAATAACCGATTAGAAAATACTCTATGAGCTTAATAAGCTGAGGAATTGCCTGGGGATCTTGTTAAAACACAGTCTTGAATTCTCTATTTCTGGGGTGGAGATTCTACATTTCTAGTAACATTCCAGGGGAGGCTAACATTGCTGGTGAGTGAACTAACTTTGAGTAGAAAGGCTCCATTTGTATTTAACACATATTTATTACCACCTGTTCATAGGTAATAACAACCACAAAATAAAAACTTACACTAATGTTTCTCAACATGTATCAAACTTTTTAAGTATGATTTTTAAAGTGCAGATTGCTTAGCCTTCACTTCTCAGTTTGCAACTCAGCGCACCTGTTTTGGGGTATATGAGAATTTGTATTCTTCAGAAGTTTTGTAAGTGATGCTCATCCCACAGAGTGGATCGCGAATTAAAAAACACCAAACTGATCCCATTCTTTAACAATCTGAGAACTTCTATTTACAATTTTGAAAAGCATATGTGTTAATTTTGGGGAAATGGTAATGATTTTTTTAATCAGGCTTCTATTTCAGATAATTGTATATTTGAATGCAGTTCTAAGAAGCAATAGAGAACTTCCGTGTGCCCTTTACAATTTCTTCAAACGCTAATGTCTTGTGAAACTATGGAGCAATGTTGCAACCATTATCTTCACAAGACACAATGTATCTCATTCATCCAGTTATTTGCAGTTTTACAAGTATTGTGTGCAAATGCATGCATGCATGTAGTTGGTTCTCAGGGATTTTATCACATGTGTAAGCTTGCATATACATCAGCACAAGCAGTTATACTGTCTCAAGGGTTCTTCCAACCCTGCCTTCTTCCCAGGTCACATCCCTATCCCTAACTCCTAGCAAACATTAATCAATTTTTACATTTTATCATGTCATTTTGAAAATGTTATATAAATGGGATAATATGGTATATAAACAAATAGAGGTTTTTAAAATTTGCTATTGAGCCGGGCGTGGTGGCGCACGCCTTTAATCCCAGCACTCGGGAGGCTGAGGTAGGCGGAGCATTGTGAGTTCGAGGCAGGCTTGGGCTACAACGCGGCGCAAGGCCGGCCTGAGCTACATAGTGCGACCCTGCCTCAAAAAACCAGGGCCGGGAGTTTGGCTCAGTGGCTTAAGCGCCTGCCCTGGCAGGCGTGAGGCTGTGAGTTCAATCCCCGGTGCCGCAAAAAAATAAATAAATAAATAAATAAATAAAATTTGCTATTGCCTGGATCTCACCATGGTATTCATATTTACTGTAGTGTGGAACCCATACATCTGGTTTTTCGAAATTTCTCAGGTAATCCTTATTTTCAGATAGGATTTATAACTATTGCCTACCAATAAATGATATACTTAGCTTTAGGAATTAATTACCAGTGAGAAGACATAAGGATGAATTTTCCTTTTGAGTGGCCAGTTGCTGAGGGTTATGTATCAAAACTAGATGGTAATATGAAATTTATAAAGTGAGAAGTGTTTTTGGAAATAAATTTTTTAAATCTTCAAATTACTCCTATATCAACCAATAGAATCATTCATGTTGTAAAGATTGGGTCTAATTATAACTTGGAATTTTATTTTCAAATATACAGGCTGTTTTTAGAGTTTAGAACACTAGGACTGACAACTGTTTCTTCCCTAAGCAACCGTGCTTCCCTTTTTCTATCAAATGTGATGTAAGCTATAGCAGAGAGATTAGTATTTATTCTTGTTGTTTTTAAAAGAAATAAATTAATTTAACTTTAAATTATACACATACCCTTATTTATACATCATATATTTGCTCCATGATGTGTTACATGAAAATGAAAATGGGTGTCATGGGACGATATGTGTGTTTGTGTTACATAACATTAAGGAATTCTTTTGGGTAAGTCACAGATATGCAAATTGTCTTTGAAACTACAGTAACAAATTTTCTTTGCGTCTTCCTTTCTTATCTTCCTAAAGACCTATCTTATAAATTAAATAATATTACTTCACTTTTCATGTTCAAAATGAATATTAACCCACATTTTGAGGGGTTTTATTTAAAATTAAATTGATGGGAGAGTAAGGGAAAGAAGAGATAAAAATCACCTAGATATGAGATATGTATATGCCAATTCCCCAAATAAATACAATTATTATGTGTCACAAACATATACTAAAATATTAAAAAGAGAGGTGATTTGTTAATGTTTCTTATATTCCCACATGTAATTATGTTTATGCTACCAATTTTTATAGTAAAAAATCAATGTTATCCATGAAAACTAAAATGGAGAGAGATCTTATTTAAATATTTTTAACATTTCAAATTCAGAAGTGATATTGTTAAGTACCTGATCCTGCATAACAAATCCAAGCTTTGCAATTTAAAACAATAACAATCAAATAAGTTGCTCAAAAATTTATGATTTGGCAGGGAAGCAGGGTCAGTTTATTTCTCATCTACATGATTAAAACTGTTGTAGATTCACTGGGCCTGAGAGATTCATCTGGATCATCCAAGTAGCTGCAAAACTGATATTTGTTTTGATTTGTCACCAGAGGACTTGGTTATCTGGAATCATTGATGTCTGAGTTCCAAGAAAAAACAACTTAAGAGTGACAGAGTAACACCTACCAGGTTTTATGACTAGGGCAGCTCTAATATTGATGTAGAATTAATCTGTCAACTTCTATTGCTTAAGCAGTATGAGACACTAGATTCAGGGGAAGGGACTCAATGCAAAGGGTATTAAAATTTTTGCTCCGTGTTTTGAAATCAACAAACACACTTTTGGTCACAACTTCTTTATATTCCTACTAAAATAACACTGTGATTTTAGCTCAGTACAGTATCATTTCAATCTTAGAGTTAAGGATACCAGCATCTAAATCAAATAAAGATGTATTGGGTGGGAGGATTAAACTTCTTAAGGAAGTCCTATGGGCTATATAAACAAATTGCCTGTCTACCCTATACCCAGTATCCTGTGATAGGGTTGGATCAGAATAATATTTGTAGCCGGGAGTTTGGCTCAGTGGCTTAAGCGCCTGCCCTGGCAGGCGCGAGGCTGTGAGTTCAATCCCCGGTGCCGCAAAAAAAAAAAAAAAAAAAAAAAAAAAAAAAAAAAAAAAAAAAAAAAAAAAAGGATAATATTTGTAGACACCATCATTCAAGAAGAGAGAAGCTGAAAGTTACATAGCAGTCACTGGTAAAGGGCAGTTCTTTAAATCAATTGGTTGCAACTTGCTGGTTCATTGATTAGTATCCAAGACTGGTTCACTGAACTAATCCTCATAGACTCTTGACTCTATCCTCTTGGCTTTTAATTCTATTTCTGTCTCCTTTGTCTCTTTCTCCTTTTTCCTTCTCCTCCTTTTCCTGTTCCTCCTTTTCCTCACTCTTCTTTTTCTCCTTCTTCTTTTTACTTGTCTTCCTTCTCCTTCTTCTGTCCTTGTCTTTCTTCTTCCTCTATGTCTTCTTTACCAAAACTACTTAAAACTAAAGTATCTTCTCAGTTTGTAAGCTCCCTATAAATATCTTGAGTCCCAGGGCTACTTCTCATACTGTCTCTTTAGCAGAAGGCAATGCATTTTCTCTAAAGACTTTGTAAACTTCCTATAAGACACTTTGTAATTCATTTCATTAGATAAAAGTGCTCTTCAGGATAAGCCCTTCTTGGCCTTAGGCACCTAGTGAATCTCCTGTGGTCAGTACTTTGGAGATTTTATCAGAGGGACTTAAAGAAATACTCAGCCTACGTAATCTTCAATCTTCGCGAAGTTTATCTCTGAGAGTGCCCGAGAGGAAAACCAGATCTTTTAGAGATGTTAACATGAAAGGATGATCATTCGCCAGTCTGCATGCTATCTATGTACTGGGACTTTTAACATGGGATCTGATTTTCTCTGGAGAATCGAAGACTGAAAAAAATAGCTTCCAAACTCAGTTGGCAATTTCCTGGAAAAATTCCTTCTTTAAATCACTTTTCATTCACATTTTATTTGATGAATGAAAAGAAACGATTTAGCACATTTGATATTCTGTCTAGAATCACTTTAAGTAGATCATCAATTTCATTAGGTGTATTTCCTTTCCTTTTTTTTTTCTTTCTGCAGAAACCATAGGTAGCAAGCTCAACATTCCCACTGTGTAGTGATCTCCTTTCCTTTAAATTCCAAGAACGTGTTCCTTCTTTCAGTCACCTTACAATGAGACTCACCAGTCAATTTTTCAGAACCCTTTAGGCTTACAGGATTGATGTCTCAAGAAGCCCTTTCATTTTTCACTATTTTAAGTTTAGTCAGCAGCTGCTTGCAGCATGGTTCCAAAGTCTGTCATGTGTTTTAAATTTTCCTTAGGGTAGCACCTTACTTCCAGAAGCAAAAATTTTTTGTTATCTACTGTAACATATCAAACAACCCCAGAACACAATGGCATGAAGTAGCAACACCAAGTATTTTGATTACAAATATGAAATTTGGGCAGTACTTAGCAGGGTCAATTTGCTTCTGAAGAATGTGGTACCAGATGACCAGTTCCAAGATGGGGTACAGGATACCCAAATAAAGCAAAAATAAAGATTTCCTAGTGTTTAGGTTCCAAGATCTTCTTCAGGGAGTTAGGAAGGGGAAGTGGGTAATGTATTTAGACTTGAGCCTAAAGATTAGGACATAACTACTTTCTCACATTCCATTAGTCATCGTAGTTGGGTTTCATGTAAGGACAAGAAAATATATTCTTCCATCTTTCAATGAGAGGTATTTCAAAAATCTCGTAGATCAAATTTTTAAATTTCCACATAAATTTGATGTTGCAAATAGAATTATTAACAAAGGACAGCTGCTTGTTTCAGAATAATTTTAAAGTATTAAATAATATTTAAAATAGTTTACTCATAAATATTAGAAATTATTAAATATTAGGAGAGTCCTTATAAATATTTTTATAGTTGTGTCGCAAAATTTAGAAGCTCCTTTAGATATTTTCTTTGTCCTTTTTCATTGGTTAAAGCAAATACATCATCGTCATCATCATCATCATCATTATTATGACTACTACTATTACTGAGTTTTTGTTTTAAGGAATACCTTTGTAGTCTCATCAGGTCTGAGAAGGAATACTTCTTGAACCGGTTAAATTATTTCTATTTCCGCCACAGTCTGAAAATATTAATAAAATTTGTTTTATTTAACTTACAGGAATCTGTGATGGTAAATAGACAAGGTATTGAAATTGAAAATAGAGACAAAAACTAAATAGAATGTGGGCTGGAATACAATACCTATAATACCTTATTGCAAAAATATTTAATCCAGATCTTTGAGGATTTATAAAGAGGGATCAATTCACTGGAAATATGGTTGGGGAAAAGTTTATTTACTATAACTTGTAATGTGTGCAGACAGGAAGCTAGGTCTATGTTGATCAAAATCTAGGACACTATGAATTTCACTTTCAAAGTTCAGAGATTTCTATTCACTAGAATTTAAGTTTAATGGAACGTATTTTTCCAAACACTATGAATGATTTCAATATGGATAAGTGGTGAAAGCACTTTGGGACACATTGTTCAGAGAATTAAAAAAAAAAAAACACCTAGAGAGTCATACAAAATGTACTGTTCTTATCTAGATAGGATATTGTACCAGGTACCTTGTTAATGTAGCACATTATGTTAAACATGACACACTCGATAATTGCTACCTGTATATGAGAATTTTCACATCAATAGTATATATAGAACAAAAGAATACTGGTACTTTGGCTTTGTGTAGTTATACATTGTAAGTGCGTATGAGGTGATATCTGTGCCTCATAAATCTAAAAGAAAATAAGCTTCTCTTCATGGTCGTTTGTGATTTCGTTTACTTTTCCAGAAATTTTATATGTAATGTTTTTCTCTGGAAAATGTCTTGAAAATGTTTTTAAGGGTTTTGAAAAGTGAATTTGCAAATGGAGTAGGTGACAGATAAATTTACCTTAAACATTTGGCAATAGAAAAATCTTGCTGTGTATTGAGAATTCAAAGGAGGGCAACCCAACAGAAAATGTGCAACATAATCTTGCATGTATTATCCATAACAGGGAAACAAAAATGTGCAAATTGCTGGAGATTTGTGAGATTGGAAATAATAAAGTGGGTAAAAATAATTTCTATATTTAACAAATTAAAAATCAGTTACTTTCCCATGATTAAAAATGATGCATGGGTCATACAGATAATGTGAAAGAGAACAATATTCTGTATAAACTCACAATCTGGAAATAACCACTATTACCATTTAGCATAATTCATGTTAATCATTTTCTATAATTGTAACTCACATGTAATTGAATTAGTCACTGTCCCCTTGCTGTGCAATGAAAAAAATCTTTATATATATTATATTATTGGCTACTTGATATTCTATTGAATGCCTAGATACGTTCTGTAAATTTCTCTCTAATCTGAGAATTTACATTGTTTAATTTGCTATATTATCTTTGATATTTTGAAACATGAAGTGAAAGAAATATTATAAAATAATGTCACTGCTATGAACATATATATATACATATACATACACATACACATGCATCCATATATCCACATAAAATATATTTTAGTAAACACTTCAATATATAAACACATAAAATGCCTAAAATGCATATGCAAAGTATGTAATTCAAATAATACAGTTTAATCATTTGATTGCTTTCTGACTACTTCATGCGAGTCAGTTATTTTCTCATGAAAATTATGAGTTCTTAAGGTCAATACTGTGTTTGTCCACTAAGAAGTAAATATCTGAAATTTATCCAATATGTTTTACTGATTGCTAGGCCTGAACTTATCTGGCATCTGTAATCTAACTCTGTTGAACTGAATCTACCATGAATATTTTCTTCTGAGGATAGTGGATGTTTGCCTTATATCCCTCATCTTGATTTGAATTTTCAAATGAATTCATTTTATGTTAAGCAAAATGCATTATTTCTGATAATAGTTGCCCCATAACTGTCCACCAGTGTATCCAGACAACTATTCATCAATTAAAGACATTCTTATTCATCTACTGATTCTGCAAAAATTTATTGGCTAATCATTATGTAAAACATACTGGGTCAAGTCTTACAGGTATCTTTAGTTGCACCATTATGGATCCTTTGATATCATGAATTAACTCAAAAAACTCATCTTTCATGGTAGTACTGTCTTTGAGGACTAAACAGAAGTCATACTGTACCAGAAGATCCAGTGAAGAGAGTGACTGAAGATACGCCACCTTAATATTTTTGCAAGCCTGTCATTCTGTTGGGTGGCACTTGGCAGCATCTGTCAGTTTATTTTTGAACACACATTCCAAAGACAGAAAGAAGGATTTCCAGAACTGCTTAAGAAAACAGCAAGAACAATGAGATAAATGGGTTCAAATTGAAGGGATATGTTTGTAGTACAGTGAAAATGTAACTTTAACTGTAATGCTTTAAAAAAAATTAAATATCACTGCATTTTTTGATCACCCATGTATGTGAACTGGAATGGATTCTCATATTTGAGAACTTATATATTTTTCTAGACCAGAGGAAAGACTCCATTAACAGAACTCAGATCAAGGTCCTACACTGAGAGCCAGAAATGTTGGGTGTCCTGCCTATATGTTTTAAAAGAAGTACCTATAATTTATTTACTTGAATACTGTCAAAGTGATTTAATTTTCACTAAATAAATGTAGAGAAAGAGACAGAATATAATAATAGGTTGAAGGTGTGAGAGCTGTTACTGTTTTTTTGTTAGTATTTACCATTATTAAACTTCCCTTCCTGACTCAGATAAGCTTACCTTACAGACTAACTCTGACATAGAGTACCTGCATCTTTTTCCTTACTTTTGGCTCTCATAGTTGGATTTAAGTTACAAATTACAGTCTGTACTATTTATCAATCCTAATTTAGAGATACAAACTCTTTGAATCTTATAAAATATGAATTTACCTCATTTTATTTATCACTTAACAATGATATAAGCAAATTTTGCACATGAACACATCCACTAAATTAGTAAAATAGTTTAATCATGTTTAAAGTTCAGTGTTATGAGTGTGGTAGTTTAATGTTCTTTTTTAGAACTTTTCTTTTTTTGAAAAAAATGAAAGAATAAAAACGATGAAATAAAATTTCAAAGCAAGATAATGAGAGATTAACAATAATAAATATATTGTGAATTGTTATCTTAAAAGAAAAGATAAGAATATATATGTATATATGATAGAATAACTATGCTACTAGTCTCTAGTAGTCCATTGAAAAGAATGGTTTGTGCTTACATTGTTTTATCAATTTCTCATATGTTTATGTAGAATTATTAACATCTATGAGAAATATAAATTATCAAGAATATATCTCACTTTGATTTAAAAGTTGAAAAAATATTCTTCAATAAAATTCTATGGATTCTTCATTAGCCCGCATTAAAAATATCTCCACTATTTTTAATTAATTAAAATTATCTCTACTGTATTATCAAAACTCATGGTGTTCATCACCTGTACCTTAGATGTGTTGTGCAGTGCCCTGCCTTTGGACCTTGCTTATGACAATTTTTTCATATCCTTAAATATCTTGTCATATGTCTATGTCTCAAAATACTATTTTCCTTCAAGGTCTGGATGAAATTGTCACTTCTTTTTGGAAGTTGTATATATTGCTTACAAGTACAAGATGGTGCAGAGGAGGCAGCGTTATCTAAATTGTCGTTGTATTTATTTGTGTTTGTGCCATCTGTCGTCCCTCTAGATTAATGCCATCAAGGGCAGAACTACACCTTACACTTTTCTATAATTCCTCTGAATTCTCACATGTATAGTATCACATTGTAAGTGGACAGAAAATATTTCCTGAATGACTAAATCATATTAATAGCTGTTTTTTGGATTTTGTTACATTTTACCTTTTTGCTTATAAAATAGAAAAGAAAAATATTATCAAAATTTATCAAAAAAATGGCACAGGATACTTGAAAATATTCTGAGGTGGGAATGTATTCAGTGAACTTTTCTAAGAAGTTAAAATATCTAACAAGAACACAGCATTTGGATATATCCTTTAAAATTAATGACCCAGGACTAATTCTTATTTATTGCCTAGCATAGTTTTCTCTTATATGATCTCAACTCAGAAATCAAGAATAGGATGTATAATTCTCTTTGCAGTCTGTTAGAATCATGCATAAGTCTATTACTACCATTAAAATAATTTCACTTGTTAATCATTCAAAAATCTGTCATGGGACATACATAGATGTTAGTTATGTTTGTCTTTTAGGGTCCTGCAGTAACTGTTTCCCCTGGCTAGACTATGCATTCCTTAGTGTAGTCACGATCAACTCCTTCAATTCCTTTTTTCAAACAAGCCTACCCTGAACTCCACTTCTTCTGGTTTATTAACAGTTAATCCTTTTCAACATACTATATGATTTGGTTATTACCATGTTTATTGTTCACAAGCTGTTTCTCCTGAGTGCAATATCTTAGGCTGTAAACTAATATCTCCCTAACATCTAGAAAAGCTTACTACTATGAGCAGAAGAGTATCTAGTAGTGGTAAGCTGTGATGAATATTTATTGAATGAAAGGAAGAAGGGGAGAGAAATTTTTGATTGAGCAAATGAATTCTAAAGGGATAAAACAAGAGTGGATTATTGACATTATTATTCAGTTTAAGCAATATTAGCTAATACCAACTTGTATCAGGTAACTATCGAGTAATACAATAACTTGCTTGGTTGTCACAGACGTCTTATAATATCTGAACTAGAAAGTTCACCACAACTCTCTATATTTCAGTTTTCAAAAATGAAGTAAGAAGCACACATGAAAGAGCTGGAACATATGTTAGCAGTCACATGCTAACCCAGCATTCTAGTACAAGGTTCTGGTCACTACATTATTTTTGTGCAATCATTTTATAAACCAATCTTTTACTCTTCATGCTCACTTTATTTATTTATTTATTTATTTATTTATTTATTTATTTATTTATTTTTTTTGTGGCACCGGGGATTGAGCTCACAACCTTGAACCTGCCAGACACGCGCTTGAGCCACTGAGCCAAACTCCGGGCCCCATGCTCACTTTATTAACGCCTTCTTTTTGCTGGAAACCTTTAACATATCAAAAAAGTCTCAAAAATATGATTAGACACTTCTACCAAGTTTACTTTTCTATTGAGACAATGTCTCTGTGTAGTTAAGGATGGCCTTGGGCTCACTATGTATGAACTCACAGTTAACCTTCAATCGCAGTCTCCCAACTGCTGGAATTACAGGCGTGCACCCCATGCCTGGTGGCAACTTTTTATTTTAATTATAACTACACTTTACTTGAAGATGTGCATCATCTTTTGGACAAAATGTTATAGAATCAACAAAATAATATCACAACTACCAATATGTGAGTTTAACAAGTTTACAAGATACATGACCAATTCAAAAAAGTCAGTTTTTTTCCTACATATTAGCACACCATTAAGATAAAACTTAAAAAAGAATTTTATTCATCTTATCATGAAAAATAGTAAAATTTGTAAAGATAAATGAAAGATGTACCTTTTTAAAATATATGACATTACTAATACAAATAAAGATATAAATAAATGGAAAGTTAAAAAGATCTTTCATTACCCAATTCTCATACTACTATAAACCTATAGTAATCAAGGCAGTATGATACTGACATCAAGACAGAGACAACTAGACCAATGGAACAAAATTATGAGTCCATAAATGGACCCACAGAAATATGGTGAATTGATTTTTGACAGCAGTATAGAGACACAAATTTAGTGGTAAAAGTATAATTGTTTGAACAAATAGTGCTGGAGCAACTGAATATCCACATGTAAAATAAATTTTTCAAATGAAATTTTTTTCATTCTTTGTACCTTACACAAAATTATTTTAAAGTGCATGACTGACTTAAATATGTAAACTAAAAGGGTAAAACTTCTAGAAGAAAATATTAGAGAAAATCATTGTGATTTGGGGTATGTGAAGTATGAAACATAAAATAAGAAATTAGTTAAACTGGTGATCAGCAACTTTCATCTTAGAGATACACTGCATCTTGTTACATTAAAGCCTATCTTTTTTAGTTTAATATTTCCTTTTTGGTAATTTATTTAATTTCTTAAAGTATTTTTAAAATAAAGAAGTGGGAAAGTGTTTGCCCCAAATTATTTTACCTTCTATGAACAATTTCCTCTGTTCTTGTATGACTTCATAAATGTCATATATAACTGTTTATGTAAGACTTTTCTGATGTCTATAAGAAAACAAAAATTTATGCAAATATTATATAACTGCAAAAAAATTGGCTTTAGAATTGGGTACACATGAACCTCAAACTGTGCATTGCATCAGTATTTATAAAGTGTCTAGCCTTAGAAAAGTGATAATTTCCCTACACTTTTGTTTTGCTATCTATATATTGGACACCAGTACATATTAAGCACTAACTGCACATTTATCATTCTTAGTTTTCTCTTTTCCTTTCCTTCCTTTGCCTTCATTTTCTGTTACTCTTAAACTAGGCTCATTGTTATTCATATGATTAAATGATTTGTTTAATTGCTTTAATACATTAGGCAATTATTTCTTTTTAGTGTTGAACAAATTCCAACAACTTCCTGAGAAGAAATTATAATGAAGTTTTATGTGCAAGACATTAAAAGCTTGCACTTTTTTCTCAAATAGTTCTAAAAAAATCACCTGGATAGACAGTATTTGAAATTATAAAATTCTGAATTGCTCTCATGCAGTTAATTAAGAATACATATGCATATTAGAATGAGAAACTACACAGTGGAACTCACTGGTAGGATTTGTATTTGGGAGGACTGTCTTGCAGAGAGTTCTGGGGCAAAACCTCTACCAGTAAAAATTTAGTGGGGAGAGGGATCTTGCAGGGAATACAATAAACTAGAGTCAACCTGCTTATAGGAAAAGCTGTAGTTTGTAGTGCTATGAATGCATGAACTGTAATTTTAATGTAGGCACCAAAAGAGATGGAAAATTGTAACAACTTTTAATTTAGTTTCACTGAATCAACATTGAGATTCAGCTTTCTCAATATAAATTTGGTAGTCGAAACATGAGTCAGAATAAAAAGCAATGTTTGTTTTAATTTAGTGGTTAGAGAAGATATTTAAAACTACCCTGTACCTATCCTCTATTTTGTGCTTTCCTTGCTCTATCACAGTCTCACCCCGTGGTTGCGTACTTGCAATGATCTGGGACTTCTTTCCAGAATTTTTTTCTCTTGAGAACCTATGCTAAGCCAGGTGTGGTGGCACACGCCTTTCATCCCAGCACTTGGGAGGTTGAGGTAGGTGAAGCGTTGTGAGTTTGAGGCCAGTTGGGGTGCAACGTGAGCAAGGCCGGTCTGAACTACATAGTGCAACCCTGCCTCAAAAAAATAGGGCCGGGATTTTGGCTCAGTGCCTTAAGTGCCTGCTTGGCGGGTGAGAGGTTGTGAGTTTGATCCCTGGTAGGAAAAAAAAAAAAAAAAAAGAGAACCTTATTCTTTGGAATAAGTCTAAATATGCCTCACAATTTCTTTTTCTTTTGTTGCCCATGACACAAAGTTTCTTAGAGAAACTGTTTGTATGATACAGTTTGTTTCCTGAAATAATGACATGAAAGATAATTTAATGCACAAATGGTGAGGTGTCTGAATCTCAGATGCTATTGAGTCAGTTAGGAGATAACCTGGATACTTGGCACAAAACATAAAAAGTGACACAAAGCATGATTCAACTCTTAATACCCTGTAGATAGTTTGGTGTTTTAGTATAAGTGTGTGCAATAAACCCTGAGAGGGAAATTACCTTGACTTTTGAGTGTGTATCTGTGTCATGTACTCTTCTGTATGCTGGTTGCAACAAGGAGCCATAAAGACTCAAATTTCCTTTCCAGATGGAGCTTAAATTCTACTAATGATACCTGAGAGTTGATGAATTGTAATACCTGCTTCCCAATCACATAAATGTCTAAATTTCTAGTGCCAGAAGACAGATTCTTTCTTTCACAAAGTACATGCAGAAATACAACACGCATTATTGCTGTTTTCCCAATTCCCACAAGATTTAATGTGTAAACCGGGAAACATCCTTAAATGAAACAAGTCTTCTTACCATGTTTCTTATATTGATCCTAATCAAACTCTGCAGCCCTTTTGAAATAGGTTTTCTAGTTGGTTTCTGAAGTCCAACTTAGGTCCATTGAGTCATATTTCACTAAACATAATTATATACAAGAATTTGAGAAAAATTGCTTAATGTTTTTACTGTGGATGATTCAAATGAAGTTAATTTTCTACTCAGCCCTTCCTAAACATTGTAAATTCTCAGCGTGAATAGCCAGTATCCAATAAACTCATTTGTTCCCTCTATAAAAGAGAATTACAAAAAAAAAAAAAAAACTGCTTACTTCCCAAAAAGCCTATCCCCTCTTCAGAGCATCAGTTAACATAAATATTCTGAGGCACATTTTACCTGTGGAAGTCATTGCTCTGTAATCATCAGTGGTTGCCAAGAGGTCTGCTGCCGACAGTAGAATTCTCCAGCCTTTGCTAAGAGAGCTGAGTAGATCTTATTTCCTTTCCATATTAGGGATGGGTGCTCACAATCAAATTGTCAGAATGCAGTAGAGAAAGGAGAGAATTAGTTATTGAAATTAAAGAAATAGAGAAAGTCAAGATATATAACTTGGCACTTTATCCCTTGTTTGTAAGTCCCAAGAAAAAGAATTTGGCTAAGGGTATGGCATTCCCTTAGAAGTCCGAATGCTTCCCAAAACTTTACCCTTTTGTTTTCCCTAGTTTTATTTTTATAATAAGTTTCAATTACATATCAGTGAACATTTTTGTTTGTCTGTTTGTGTTATTATTCATTACCTCTACTGTCTGTAAGAGTACCTGGTACCCAGTGGGTATGAGGTCAATATTTGCTGAATGAATGGACATTGACAATGATACTTTAAAGTCAAATTTTGTTGATGAAAGACTAATTATGGCCCTATCTCCATAGGATTATTGTGAAAAGAAAGCATGGTGCCTGGCAATAAGTGTTCATGGTTTAATCTTGCACACAGCGATGATGGAACAATGAGGATGGTGAAATCCTGATGAGGCGAGCATAGGTCGTTAAGGCAGAAGCATTTCCACTTGCCATTGGAACTTCACTGTCAGTTTGATCGTACTGATTAAAATGAATTTACAGAACTCGGGCCTTGAGTATAAAATTTCTGTATCACCTAATGAAGCAGAGAAAGAAGTCAAAGTGAATGATTGACTTAATTGCCTTGATGGAGAAAATCTACATTGAACTGCTGAATAGTATAACAGGAAGGTGTAGTTTATGGAGATAAATTATTTTGTTTTTTAACCCACATAAGTGTTCAAAGATTTGTCCCAGCCATGCCAGTCAAGATCACCACAAATGACTGGATTGTTTGAGAAAGCAAAGTTGCAGATGCCAAGAATACCTTAGCAAGTTTTTTGTTTGTTTGTTTATTTTGCATGCAGTACATTTTTATTGCATTTTTCCCTGTTTCTTTTATTCATCAAGTCTTTTTTAAAATTTTTTATTTATTTATTTATTTATTGATTTTGCTATTGGGTAAAGGAAATTCACTTTTTTTGGTCTTGACCTTTTTATTTATTTTTTTTGAAATTAAGGTATTCTTGGTAGCATATATAGATGCTTTTCCTCATTATTCAGGAATTCAGAAATAAAATTAACCACTAGCACTTTTTCCTTTTTGGCATTAGTTGGAATTACTTTGTTAATAAGACTGAAGAGTTCTATGTTCTTTCATTTTCTTATGTTTTAAGATGGGCTTGATACATTGCATGCCAATCAGCATCTCAGTAACTCTATATTGCAAACTTGGAAGATAAAATTACTAAGTCCAAAGTTAGCATAGTGGCTTTCTTTGAATAAGGTAGGTATATAAGAAGTAAGTTTTGTGCAGGACCTACATTTTAGCTCAGATAAAAATAAAATAAAAATGAAGATAAGTGGTTACAAAGATTCTGAGCAGCATAGTGCCACTGTATTGAGGTCATCTGTATTTTCTCTACAAGTGCATTAAAAAACACAAAACGTTTACTTTACTACTTATAGATTTACATATTTTATCCAATATATCATGTTAAATTTTATTACAGGAATACGTAATATTCTGTACTTAGCTACTTTTCTAATATACATGAGCAGATGGTTTATGAATAAAATACAGTTGGAGGAAGTAATGATGTATAGCTGTAACTATGTATATCTATGTTTTCATTCAAATATATTCAAGCCATTTAATATTAACATCTGGGTGTAAATGAACATTATCCATTTTAATGTATGCTTGACATGAAGGTACTGGGTCACACTACAATCATTTCAGCAGAACTGTTATTCCTTTATTTTGAATTATGTATGTATATTTTTAACTCATGTAGTGCATATATTTTGGTTTACTGTCACAGTAAATGCTGAATTCACTGTGATCAAGGCAGAAACCAAGGAAAGGCAGTCTTTAGAGATGGATTGGGTTTTTTTTATAGCATTAACTAAAAATCACACAGTATTAATTACCTTCAGTGAATTTTATTAGACACTGACCACAGTGTGCTTTTCAAATCAGAGGATTAGAATTAGCGTACAGTTTGTCCAGTATTCAACAAGCACAGGATAATTTACAACTTAGTTTCTTTAGGGAAATAATGAACTTATTACACTGTGAAGTGTAAGGAAAATGAGTTTTGCTTACATTTGTGATAGTGGTTTATATCAGACAAAAACTTCCCTACTGTAACAAAACCATAAAATAGATGCTATTTGAAAGCATCCAGCATTTCAGGAACCAAGAAGATACCAGAGAGAAAGAAAACAAATTGAAAAGTCTCCTAAATTTAGCACAGTTTATTCCCTTCAGAATGTCTTGAATTAAATGTAAATTAGATGTAGAATTAAAATACATAGCAGCAATGATACAGAGAAAGGAAGAATTTTAGCACATTTTTATAAAAAATATTAATTCATGGCAAACATTCCTGAATTGCATTTGAAATGTCTGAAGTATTACTATAAGATACATCCCTCATTCAAATAGCATTTATGGAAGACTACAATATAGTAATGGGAAAAATGGCACAATTGAAACTGATTAATCAAAAAGACAATCATTGGAAAAATAAGGAAAACTGATGAATAATTTTTTTAAAAGTCACAATAAGAAAATCAAATACAAATATATAAGTAATCATATTAACTATATATAGGCTACATATTTAAGTAATAGGCATGTATTTTCAGATTAGATTTATAAGGCATCAATATGCAAGTCTTATCTCTTGTCAGAAATAAAACTTAGATATGAAGGTAAATGAAGATTAAAAGGCTTGAAAAAATACACACACAAATTCAAACCAAAGTAAAGGGTCATTGAGGACTCTATGGACAGTCACCATTTAAAGCTATTTTCTACAATTTAAGGCAATTTTAAATATGTCTTAGATTCTTAGCTTTCTTAGTGAGAAAGGAATCAGTCATCTCCCTCCCTGAGATGACTGATTCCTTGTTCTTAGAAAAGCTGTAACCCTTAAGTTTTGTTCATTAGATCCTAAAATCACTGTCTCATTGAAGTTAGTACAAACTACTCTGTCCATATGACTGAGATTTCATGTCATAAAATAAAGTGATACTTCTATATACTGTCTGGCATGCTAGAGTTAGTTTTATAGTCCTGTAATAAAAATTATTAAATTTCTAGAGGTCACCTGACCCCTCTATGTCTAAATTTCTTGATAGGTATTTCAGGACACCAAAAGACTCCTTTTGAACTAGTGTATCACCACAGTTACTTTGGTAAAGTAAAGGTTATACTTAAAACAATAATACTAAACAGAGAAAAACTTACCAAAAACATCCCAAGTAGTATTCATTTTCTACTAGTATCCTTAATTAACTTCATTCTAAGTTGTTTGAGAACTGATTTCCTATGGGTTAGTAAACTATGACTAGTTATTTAGAAATTATCATGCCATGTATAGGGAGAATGCATCCCAGTAGTCTTGTCTTTAGTCATTGGGGAACTTCAACCTACTTGTGCAACTAGTTTTCAAGATCTTCTTTCAAATTCAGACAGTTTTATTTTAAACTTCCTAAACTGTCATCTTTCTAACTGGTTCAGATCCTCTTATTTAATAAACTTTCGCTGCTCCTCACATCCCCTTCTTAATTATAAATTCTCGTATTTTGTATTCCCCCATTGACTGTAATTTACTGCTCATGGCATCCTCTCTTCTACTTGTAGAAACCTCAAGAATTATTTATTAAGCCCCACCAGTACATCTAAATTTGTCAAATCATTTTTTCTCTCTTACATTCCGAAAAGGCGAGGCTGTTTACTTCTGTTGATGCCTGCAAAAACAGCAGCTCATGGAAGCCAGTTAGAAGCAAATTCCCAAGTAACTTACACTTGGCAGTATTCCATTACCTTTGATTATAAAAGGGCAAAATTAATGGGCAATTCATGAGGCTGTGTGACAGAGAGGTGACGGGAAGTCACTACAACTCAGATGGTAGAACTCAAGAAGTTGTTTATACAAGATGCCATGTCAGCCTTTTCTTCCATCACATGTGAAAATAGCCTGGCTTTTGTGGCCAACTGAAATGGGCTTTTCCTTCCAGACCACTTTGTCCCATCTCTTGTGTTTAGAAAATTAATCTTTAATGAATGCTAATCAAGTTTCTAATTATAATATCTTTATATTTAATGTTTGTGTATCAGATGAAAGGCAAACATTTTGGGGCCAGTCACAAAGGACATGAATAATTTCCTCAGAAGCGTATCTAATTAATTCTATTACTCTACAATATTTTAAAAATTTGGACTGCTATCACTTCATTAATTTAGATAAAAGTAAATCTTCAGTACTTAAATATGACACTTGTGCTGAAAAAGATAAGTTGTAATTTCAATCATGTTCATTCATCTGATGTAAAGATAACATATTTTGGGGAGATATTGGGCAACAGTTTCATGTTTGCATGTTTTGTTTTGCTTTATTGATTTTCTGCCTGCTTTGGCAGTACCAAGGAATATTTTTGGATTTTCATAATATCTCATGTAGGCATATGCGTAAGGAAATGGAACAAAATGAGAGCTGACTTCCAGTGCGCTTTATGCTATCTTTAAAAATCATAAAACAGATCCTAAATGACATGATTTTTTCACTGATCATTAGTATATGCAGCATATTCCTGGTTGACTCCAAATTCATTCCTTCCTCACTTCCCCACCAGCGCTGTCTCTGGACATCGCCATTATTGAATACACTGATTTTTGAATGTGAGTCTCTGGGCTTTTATGTTTTGTCATATTCTCTGACTCTAATTTGAAAGTATATCTATCTCATTTATTTTTTACATAGACTACTTCTTTGTGTTATTTCAAGTATTCTCTAAGCAATAATTTGTAGGGAAAATAATAAAGTAGTTTCTCTTTGAGTAATATGGATTATTTTGTAATAGGAGATTTGTCCAGGTAGCTGGGAAACATGCAATGACTTTTGAATGACTGAATATAAGAATGATAAGAATTAATAAATGAATGAATAACAAAGATTTTATCAAAATTCTCAGGATGCAGTATTAAATTATTTAAACTCATTGAGTGTAAACCATGTGATATTTGGAAGAATGTGTTTAGAATATGTTTGTGTTTATATCATTCTAGTTCATCATGGATGTTTTAGCTTTCGGAAGGAAAGAATTCAGTGAATTAAATTGTGACTTTCATGAAGACGTGTGCAAATTCTACTCCTAGAAACGTCACTACCACATTTGAAAGTACAAAACAAAACAAAACAAATTTCTTTCCAGATTTCATTAACTTCAAGATTTTGAGTTGACATTATCTGAGATTCCTTGAGTATAGTCTAAATCTAGTAGCATGTGTTTCTCTTGTGGTGACATGGAGAATGAAAATAGAGAGAGAGAGAGAGAGAGACAGACATACAGACAGAAGCTAACACTGAAGAAGTTTTCTAAGAAAGATGACATTTTTAATAGGCCTTAGAAGAAGAGCTATGTTAAAGAAGTAGTAAGACCTGTTTCTTATAAATTCAGAACAGTCATGAATCAGTCTAGACAGGCTCTGTAAACGCCGTAGAATGGCCCTACAATGATAGTAGGGAAACAAAAGACAAAAATCGCATCTGTCTCAACTTGGAAACAAACTAAGCACAAAACACAACATGTTTCCTAACTACAGAATTGATGTCACAGTCAATGTTTTCTTTAAAAGAATTATTCTCAGCCTACCTTCTTCAACATTGTAACTGCTGTTTTGAGTTACATCTTTAGTGGTTGTTCTAGGACTTACCATGTATATTTAACATAATTATATGTACATTAAGTATATTGTATATATAGATATTTATATATAGATTAAAATATCTATATATACAATATATAATGTGTTATTCCTATATACCTCTATTACTTTTGCCCCCTTTTTATAATACCAATGACATACACATAAATGTTAACAAATTCCAATTTTATTGCTCTAATTATTTCTTTACAGAGCTATCTCCTTTTATAGAATGTGAAGAAAGGATAAGTCAGCTGTTTTTCCTAATTTATTTCTGGTTTCTTGGTTTTCTGTTGTAGATTTGAATAATCATCTGTTATCAATTCCTAATCACAATACATTTTTGTAACCAGCTATCACATTTTTGCTGCTAGTCGCAAATACGTTTCTGTACGTAGTCAGTCCAAATGCTGTTTACAGTCGTACTTCAGTATCCAAGGGGATTGGCCCTAAATATCCCACTGAATCCTGCAATCGATAGAGGCCCAAAGGCTTTGTGTAAAATGGTATGGTGTTTACATATAACTAATGAGCCTCCTCTGGTATAACTTAAAATATGTATAGATTACTTATAGTACTTCATACAATGTAAATACCATATGAAAAGTTATTTCATATTGTTAAGGAATAGTGATGAGCAAAAGAGACTCTATTCATATTTCATAAAGACATAATTCATTTTTGTCAGATACATTCCATTTGAGGCAGTTGAATGTGCAGATATGGACCCTCAAATGTAGAAGTCCAAATGTGTGTGTAAATATATATATGTATATATATGTATATATATGTAATTTGTGCATGTATATTTTGCACAATCACTTTAACAATAATTAAGACAGGAAAATAAATAAGCATTTCTAAAATATTTTGTACTTGCATAGTTATAATTCATGTAAATGTTAATTATTATATGAGGTCCTTTTTAAATTGAAGAATAAATGCAGAAATGACTTCACCATTTCTTGAGGGTTTGTAGGGGATAACCTAATAATAGATTTTCCAAGTTTCTATTTATCTGGGAATTTAAATTCATGTCACCTCCATTATTTACAGGTAGTTTTGATGAATAAAGGATTCCTTGTTGAGAGTTATTTTCCTTTGCATACTTTAATACCTTAACTCAGTTTCTTACATCTTGCATAATTTCTGATTTGAAATGAGCTACTAGTTTTATTGGCATTTCCTCGTGAGGAGATCTTGTTAGTTTTTCTTTAGTTTTACCTTCTTTCTTGCTTCACATTGTGCTTGTCTTTCAGTTTTATTTTTATTTTGTCGTTTTGAGACTGGGTTCCACTATGCAGTTCTTGCTGACCTTGAACTCACTTTGTGTACCAGGCTGGCCTCAAACTCAGAGTGGTCCTCCTGCCTCAGCCTCCCAAGTGTTGGAATTACAGGTGTGCACCACCATGCCTGGCTTACCTTTCACTTTTGACATTTTTAACATTTTGTTTCTGTGAATCTTTTTGAGTTTTGCTTGGTTGGAGTTTGTTGGAGGAATTTCAAGATATGTACATTGGTATTTTTTATAAACTTAGGCAGTTCTTAAGTTTTTTTTTTTGTGTTGTTGGAATATGTTTTCTCAGCTTTCTCTTTCCTCTCCTCTTTCCCATTATGCACATTCCAAGGCTTTTAATATTGTCCCATATGTCCCTAAAATTCTTTTAATTTTCTTCATTCTTTTCCATCTTCCATTCTTTGTATTGCATAATCTCTGTTCATCTAATTTTCAGCTTCATTATTTTTTTTTGCCAATTCAAATATAATTTGAAGGGCTCTAATAAGTTTTCACCTTAGTTAAGCTACTTTTCAACTAGGGAACTATTAGGTTAAAACAATACTTCTTATCTACTTTATGGTATTTTCTGTTTGAAATGAATCTTCACCAGCCCTTTATTTTTTTCTTTTGTGACTCATTAGTACTTTGAACATATTTTTAAAGACTTTTAAACTTTTAGTTAGATCTGGCATATAATCACTTTTGCACGCTATTTTTTTACCTTTTTTGGAGTGTTATACTTTTCTATTTGCTTGCTTACTTTAGTGTGTTTAACATTTGTTGAAAACTGGGCACTTAGAATAATAAAATGTGTCAACACCAGTTATTATCCCTGCTCCAAGTACTGGTATTATTACTTAATTATTTGATTCATTCACTTATTTTTCAGTGACTTGCTTCCTTACTTTAGTGATATTTATTTCCTCCTCCAACAGAAGCCCTCTTTCTTTATATTCAAGAGGCAAGGTCTTGGGTATTTTGGCAAAAACCTGGACTTTCTGGGCAAATCTTCCTTTTAGCCTCCACTAATTGTTAGTTCTAGGTTTTTCAGCATTGGCTTGATTGATAATTTGTTTCACAGACTAATCAGTTCAGACTAGGGTTTCTCTGAAAGGACAGTTTCTAAGGGAAGTGTTTGTTATTATTCCTGACTCTTAACAGTTGAATCTTTCCTCAGTTGTCTTCACAACTATGCAAACTACAGTTTAGCCTATATCTCCCGTCAGTCTACCACATTTATCAGTATTCTTCCACTGGCCTTGCATAGCAGACATCCGCACTGTTGTAAGGTTCCCTTACACTTTAGCTTTTCATTCCTTTGTATTTTCTCCCTTCATCAGAGATTCAGACCTCTCTGCATTTATAGCCTGCTCATCTCTTTGGCTCTCAGGAAAATCTCTGTGCCGTGGCTCCAGAACATCATTTTAAATGATATACTGTTTATTAGGCATTACTATAATGAAATAGCTAAAGCAGGCTAACTTGTAGAGAAAATAAATGCATTTAGTGGATACTTCTGGAGGTTCAATGCTGAGGTGCCACACAGTATAATGGTCTTGTTCAGAGAGTCTCGAGATAGTGTACAGAGCCTCAAAGGCAAGAGACGTCCGTGTGAACTCCTACCCTCTTATAATCCCAGCAGGATGCAATCATAGAGGATCCACACCCTAGTGACTTTATCTAAACCTAATCACTTTCCAAAGACCCTAAAACTAAACGGTACAGTCCGATTAACTTTACATAATCACATATGATTCCTTTCTTTTTTTTCTCCTTCAGTGTTGGGAATTCCCCAGGGAATGCTGGTTTCATCTCAAGTAGCTCAGATTACAGGTACCTATTACCATGTGTACTTAAATTCTTTTGCTATCTCAAAATACGAATTAAATTTCAGCACAAAAAGCCATGGTGGATTCTAGAACCTTCTGCAAACAACAGTGCCCTGTTTGGCAGCTCATATTACTGAGAAGAGGCAGAAGTGGTAGTCTTGGTTTCCTTGGCTCACCTCCCCTGGCATAAAACTTCCTTATCTGTCATGACCAGAGGGATCAGAACCCAGTATTCTCAATGGCACTTAGCACCGGGCAGTTCCAAGAGCTGATACTAGATAGAATAAGCCATCCCCACTTCTCCTTACCTCCAGAAACTGAGAGTAGAATAGAATGAGAAATGCTAATATTCTTCTTCTCCCTCATGTGGATAGATAGTACTGAAGCTACAGCCTGGTGGAAAAGACCCAGTTTATTCTCGTTTGTACTAATCTGCAATGAGTTTTCTATCTTGCTAAACTG
>RJWM01025871.1:0-28481 GCA_004363535.1 Dasyprocta punctata | reverse complement strand
TATACCATCATAGCTGACCAAACACTGCCATGAAGGGAGTGATTGCTTCCTCCCCGGGAGGAGTACAGAATAGGTTCACTCCATCCTTGGTAACTCCCTGTTCAATCAAAGAATTCCGAATTCAGCTCCTCTGTCAGTTACAGGGTATCAGCTGTTTTCCCCAGGATGTGGAGTGCAGATCCCTCTCTCTCAGAACATTCTGAGTGGCTTCCAGTTTAATGTCCCTGCGAACATTACACATGGAATGGGACACTCCAGCTACTCACCAACATACGTCACCCACTTTTCTGCTTTGACAGCTTGGAAAATTCAGACCACTTCTGATCAGCAAAAACTTCAAAACTGTGGGTCCAGTACTTACAATTTTATGTCAAAATAGAAACCAAATGATTCTATAAACAAATGTGTCCCATTTCTCAGAGTCTTTGCTGACGTCCAACCCCGCGTGGGGGCTTCACTGTCACTCTTACTGTTGGCAGAAGACACCCACCTTGATTTGGATCAGCTGGTCATCGTCGCCATCGGGGTTCCTCCACAGCAAGACAGCGTCCACGCTGGATGAAATCCGGTAGCCCACGCTCTCTTGGGGTTTTCCTTTGCCCTCATCAAGAAAAACTTCAGTGGAGTATGTGAGCCTATATATCCGGTCATTATTTAGTGAAAGGCCAGTTGTGTGACCTGCATAAGGACAGGGACACAATCGAGTTTTAATTGGAAGACATCGGGCTGCACAGTGTTCCCACCAGCGCGTTCCTCTAACTCACAGGGCCTCAGCAGGAGCTGAGCGTCTGCTCACCTGACGACAGAGCTGAAACCAGTAGTTTGGAAAACGTAAATAAACCAATGAACTAGCAAACAAATAAGTTTTCAGAAAACCTTAGCATGTCTGTCTAAGCATTCTTAGGCTATCCAATACTGCCCTGGTTGAACAATAGAACATTTTGAAAAAGAAATGCCATTGCCTCCGTGTTTTCCCTTTCCCAGTGGTGTGGGGAATTGAGTCCTAGGACTTTCACACTGAGCGACAGCCCAGTCCTTTTTATAAGCAGTTTTATTTTGAGACAATGTTTCACTATGTTGCCCAGGTTGGGCTTGAATTTGTGATCCTTCTGCCTCATCCTGCTACAGTGTTGAGATTATAGTTGTGTGCTACCATGCCTGGCTGTATAGCTTTTATTTTTTTATTTTTTGGTACCTGGGGACTAACTCAAGACCAGGCAGGCATTTACACCCCTGAGCTAAATCCCCGGCCTGTGTATAGCTTTGAATTATGTGAATAAGATGAGCTCAAGTAGAGGTCCTTCCAGGAATTGTTTTATAAATTTAATAAGGGACATTGGTAATTCATAAGAACCATTGGTAGTCAGTGTATTTTTAATGCCAACAGTTGGATACGCATGTAGTTCTAGAGGTTAGATGACAGTTCTCTAATTTGATATTTAAAGAATATTTGCCAGTGTACTTTACTCTATTAACTTAAGCATACTTTTAGTACAAAAGTACATTTCAGGGCTACCTATAGATAAATTTAAACTAGCTGTGCCTGAATAAAATGATGTTTCACTACCTAAGATCTCAGCACATGCTTAAATTTATCCAGGCCAGTTTAGCACCAAATAGGCTACAAGTCAGTATTGTGAGCCAAGAAAGGTGACATATGGGCATGTTCACCCAGCTCCAATTTCAGTTCAACTTAGAAACTAAAGCAGGATCGAGCCTTTTCCCAGAACTGACTTGAAGTTTATGATCATGGAAATGCTTTGTCTATGCTGTCTACACATGGTTCTCGGGGGTGGGGGTGTCAAAAAAGGGGGTCAAAAAACTCAGTATACACCTCTTGCCCCTGGGTTAAGGAGGCTGCACTGTCAAGGTAACTGTACTGGTCGACCACCATGGGCAACCTATTCTTTTCTTTCAGGAACTGTGCATGTGGAAAGGGGATCAGGGAGGGGGTTAGGGTGACTAACTCAAAGTGAGGAAACTGAAAATTTTCTCTCTCTTTTTTTTTTTTTTTTTTGGTTTCCTCACTTTTGAGTTAATCACCCTAATCCCCTCTCTGATTTTGAAAAGAAAACATCCGAAAAGTCGCTACCGTCTACACTGTGTCTGAATGCACCTACTGTTCAGAGGGAAGTATAGTCAAACCATGTTGTTTCTAGGTTATTTGACTGACACTCAAAAACCCAACAAGACAATGTAAGGAATGTAAGGCATGCAGAGATTATGCTATTTTCCAAGGTCTTGAGGTCATTAGTGGTGGAAACATGATCTGAACCCAAACCTAGAAATAACTTATGCTATATACTTGTAATGTTTTAGATTGAATCCTTTTCCATTCCTAGGGAATGAACTAGTAATTCATTCAGTCATCAACAAGATGTCCTAAGTAACTGTTGTACTTGGTGGTAGACTACATTCTAGACTTAGGCTAAAACCACTTGGCAAGAAGACAAAATGTATACGGCTTCATGAAGGTTACACCTAAGTGATGTGATAGTGGGCAATAAAAATATCAGCAAATTATACAGCATACTAGAATGCTAATGAAGAAAAGAGAACTGGGAAAGACAGCAGGGCTCTCAGGGAATGACTCCTGTGAGAAGGTGACAGTTTATAAGATTGACCTAGACCACTGGGGGAACAGCATCTCCTGTCCCTGCTCCAGAAGGTGCAGGTGGAGAGAGCGAGAGCAGCCAGCACCACGTCATGTGGAACCTGAGGTCCGAGAGTCAGAAGGCAGCCTTAGAACAAGCTTGGAAGAACTGGGCGTGGTGGCGCACACCTTTAATCCCAGCACTCGGGAGGCTGAGGTAGGCGGAGCATTGTGAGTTCGAGGCCTGCTTGGGCTACAACATGAGCGCAAGGCTGGCCTGAGCTACACAGTGCAACCCTGCCTCAAAAAACCAGGGCCGGGAGTTTGGTTCAGTGACTTAAGCGCCTGTCTGACAGGTGCGAGGTTGTGAGTTTGATCCCCGGTGCCGCAAAAAAAAAAAAAAAAAAAAAAAAAAGGAACAAGCTCGGAAGGACAGAAGTCCGTGATCGTCTGGGTCTCCTTCTGCACCCGCATGCATTCTGACGGGGGCTCTGCAGCAGATTCAAACACTGGCTTTCTGCCTGGGAAAGATATTTTGGCTGGGGAGGTCTTTTTCACAACATCTATAAAATCCCCCATGGGGCATAAAAACAACGTCCGTTGCATTAGCTGATCTTCACAGCAATTCTGGAAGGGGAGCACCCAAAGAGAGCTGACACAAGCTGATTCCATGTCCAACCCAACAGGGCAGATGTAAAGTCAAATTTGCTATTTAAATTTACTGAAATCCAAGCTGTGCACTACATCAAAGTAGCTTTTGATTAAAATAACTATGAAAATTTTGCAGGAAGGTAGTCACATTTCCAACCTTTGAGAACTTTTTGTTGTTTTTTCTTACTGCTACTCTAGAAAAATATGCAAAGGAACACAAGAAAGATCAGTTCTTGACTAGAGCTCGGAGGTGATAAGCAGGGGGCAGAAAGTGCCTCGTTCTCCAGAGGCCTTTTCTTCCTTTGTTTCATGGACCTAACATGCACTCTTTTGCCTAACTCAGGTGGTTCACACAGGTTGTGTGTGACGGGGTTGCCCCTGATGCCCCTCCCCTTGGGTAAGTATTTCTCTGCTTGTGTCCTTTAAGGAGCCCACAATACCGGGCACGTGCTTCATTTCACCACTGACCGAGTTTCCTTTTCAGAGTACTGCTCTTCAGAGCACAGTATTTTCTTTTTTGAGGGGGAGGGGCACTGATGTTACATGACACCAAAAGAGAAATTAATTTTATTTAAAAAAGACAGCCAGGCGTGGTGGCACCTGCCTGTAATTCCAGTACTCAGGAGGCTGAGGCAGGAAGATCATTGTGAGTTTGAGGCCAGCCAGGGCTACATAGTCAGTTCAAGGCCAGCCTGAACTACACAGTAAAATCCTGTCTCAAAAAGACAAAAATAAATAATAAGTTGATACCTCTTCACTTTGCTCTTTCAAGAGTATTTAGAATTTTAAGTGACTGAAACACAACAAATTCTTAGTTTTGAATGCTTTAAAAATGTGTGAAGATAGCACACTGGTTTATAAAACATGCGTACAGCAGCACTGCTGAGGGACTTAAGCAAGAAGACACAGCAGAGGGCCGCTGGGGTGTGGGGCAGGGAGGCGTGCAATGGTGATCAGGAGGAAAGCAACGGAGATTAAGAACCCAGCTTAGAAGTTCAGGGGTAAGAGGTTGGGGGACTGGTCATGTAAATAGGCTAAAAGGTAAGGAGATTCAGGGACTAAGACTGGAAGGGAAGGAACCACAGGCCCACTCAGGTGCAGAGGTAACAAAGCTGATAGAAATGAAGGCCCCAGATGCGGAAAACCTGCACACAGCCCTGAGGACTGACTCACCGTGACAACTAAGAAAAAGTAGGCAAGCTTCACTTCTGAATTCTCATACAATCACTGTTCCATACTCATCTTCATCCTAAACCCTCCTCCAATGCCACACCTTCTTATCTGCCCTTGACTCCCACCCAGGTCTTAGGATTTCCTAGACAGTTGCATTGGTAATTAAATTAGATGCTTGGAAGATCAAAAATTTAGAATAATCCTGTTTTAAGGCAGACTTTTCACATGTAATTTGCTAGTTAAATGTCAATCATTATAAGGGCAAAGAATCTATTATCAAATCGTACTGCTATGATACCAAATGCTATTCCATCCAGGTAGAACAAACTGTCTTACACTTTTTATCCATGATATTTAGCACAAGGAACTTAAACTAGGAAGCTCATGATGCGTACACTTTGGGGCCCCTCACTCGGCCAGAATATTTCCAAGACTTTGGAAGAGGACACTGCAATATATTCATACATCTCAAGGTTGTGTCAATAACCATTGGAAATGTAAGATGTTTTTGTGATTTTTTCCCTCAAAGACAGTCTCCAAATCACATGAGCTTCAGTTTCTAGAAATCTGGATTTGTTCTGAGCTTGGGTACAAGTTTATCTGTCAGGCTCTCAAATGCTTTATAAGCATATTTGCAATTTTTTAGTTTATAGAATGGGAAGAAAACCCATAGTAACTGCTACATCTAAGTTGTTTTTCTAAAAATTATCATGGACTTACATTATTGTGGTGTTTATATCACTCGTACTTCAAATACTCAACAGTCTGACAGATAATAAAGGAGTATGTTTTCTGTATAATGATTCTTAGATATGTTTTACAAATCTTTACTTTTTTCTCATTACTTGTTTTTCATCCAAGTAAAGGCTACATCTTTATCTTTAAATACCAACCATTTTACAAACTGATGAAAGCATTATCTCTTTACAGTGTGATTTGCTTAGGTGAAATAATTTAAATTCAGTCCTCCATTTATTGTTTCAATAATGAAATTTCCCCTTTCTCTTCATGTAGATATTTTCCATACAAAAAACTGAGACAAATTTTATTTTATGATCAAAAACCACATTTATCCAAAACAGGTTTTAAGTTTAAAGTGCATTGTTTCAAATCAGTTGCTTACAGTTTTAAAATCTGGACCCTATCATGCTAAACTGTTTGTTAGATCAGTGGTTTTAACAGTGTGTCTTAAGAGAGTCTAAAAAGTGACAATCTTATACAGGGCAACATCCAGAAATCCAACAACTTTATAATCTAGATGATTTAAGGTAAGATTTCGTATCAGTACACTTAATATAGCTCTCTGAAATCACTCCTTGTAGAATATGAGGCTTTTTTCCTGCTTTTTTTTGGGGGGGGGTATCAATTCATGTATTTTTAAAATCATTTCACCTTATAATGGAAACTGTCACTAGCAATGCTATTTTTCAAAGATAATGTCTTATTCTTAAGTGTATGCCATGTAGTTTTATTTTTCTTTAATTCATCACCTAGGGTTATTCTATCACTTTTGAATGGTAATAGAATTCAATACATTTCATTTATAATTCTTTAGAAATTTAAATGCCTTTCTTATTGGGTCTAATTCTTGATGTCACGTTGCTAAGCAATGAGAAAGAAATTTAAGAACTGGGATTTTTCAATCCTCTTTTACAATTCAAATGAAGGAGTTGCATTCGGCATGACTAGCAGCAGCAGGTAACAAGGACGGGCAACTTTTCCCCCACTTTAAGCATAGGTCATCAGTGAGAAACTGAAGCAAGAAACACTGGCTTGAGGATCTGAAATGAAAAGAAACTTCTACTTCCATAAAATAGAGGTGGAAGTTTGCAATTGGTTTTCATTTCAACATGGTCATGCTTTCACAAACATTCCAAAGTTACAAGGTTTTAGAGAGGGTTTAGTTAGAAGTCACACACACACACACACACACACACACGCTCACACATGCTCACAAACACTTCCTCCGAAAGTCTGAAATTAAAGTTAAGCAAAAGGCAAGAAAAACTCACCTTTAACAGAAGCTGAGTACGAGGAGATGAAGCAGAGGAAAAGCACGGCCAGGAGGATCATGCTGAGCGCCGCCGGCCCTGCACCCAGAGCCACGGGGAGCCAGGGTCTCTTCCGCAGCCAGCGAGGCACTGAGCCTCGCCCGCCTGTGCCGGTGATGTTTATCACTGGGGAAAGGTCAGATTCCAAATTCCAAAATCAGGACCTAGGGTCACTGAAGGGCTCCTTATTAATGATTAAACGCAGGTGGGCTTGGGCTTTCAGTGTCTTATTCTTTTTAATTTTTTTTTTCTCAAGAAGAAAATCAAGCAAGTTTTCAATTTTGAGAGCTAAGCAGCTTACCTGCCTAGAACTGCAGAAGTACCGGGGGACGTTCCACGAGAACCGGTGGTGGTGACATTCTGCTCTCTGTCATCATCCCTGTGGCTCCACTAACTGCCTCTCTTTCCATTCGACCTCCCTGTGTAAGAGGGTGGCGAACATTCTCACACTCAGCTAACCCTAGTTGAATTTTAAGAAGCCTTGTATGTTTCTTTTTGAATTTGGCGCGCTATTTGCATGTCATTACAAAAGAGTCACTCTAAATTTTAGACTGTCAATGGAAACTAAATCACATTACCGTTGATTACTTTAAAATAATGCTAACGTGCTTAGAACTTTTGCAGAGGACGCTTCTTCTGTGGGAAACTGTGGGGAAACTGGAGGAAATCAGCCCTGTCTGCCAAGTCCGGGCTGTGGACAAACCAAGCAGCGAGCACCCAGTCCACCTCCATGGAGACCGGAGGCGCTTGTCTGAGCCGCAGCCTCGCTGACTGGGCTCCTGAGCTTTTTGAATCCCACTACCAGGAAGAGGTTCAGGGGGCAAATCCCTGTTCTCCCTCTAAAGCCAGTACTCTACCAGGCTGCGGCCATGCTCACTGAACCACCTCTTGTCCCTGGAGACCCCCGGAGGGAGACCTGATAGAAACCAAACCTGCAAAATGCCCTGGGGAGGTGGGCTGTGGGGCTGTTTCCCAAAAGAAAAGGTTAATTGATTGTACTTTAGCATACTTTTGGCCATGTTTCAGTATAAAATGGGCTGTTAAATTTACCTTGGTTTCTCTCAACACCCTTTTTAAGGGTCCGATCTAGACATTAAATTTCATTTTTTTACTTTACTATTTGGGTAATACTCCAATACTGTTCTTTCTTTCTTATTTCCTTTTTATTGGCATGGATTTGTTATCCTGATACCTGCGTTCATCTTGGGGATTGATACATACGCATGTCAAGTCTTGATCACTTTTTCTTTTCTTCCCTTTCCTGTCTTCGCATCTTTTCCCATCCCCAGGGCTACAGAATGAAATTTATAAGTTTAAAGTGGGTCCAAAGTTAAGCATATTTCCTCTTGAAATATATTTTCATACAAAGAATTGAAGGAAAATTATGTCCTACTGGGACTAGAATTTCAGTTGCTATCATCAGTTATATACAATCATGACTAAAGTAACTAACAAAATTAGAATAGGAATGTCACATTAAAGTTATACTTACTGCTGAGAATGGTGGTGCATGCCTGTAACCCTGGTACTCAGGAGGCTGAGGCAGGATGATTGCTGCAAGTTTGAGACCATCCTGGGCTACATAAGCTTGCACTACATAGTGAGACCCTGTCTCAAAAAACCAAAACCAAAAAAAAAAAAAAAAAAAAAAAAAGTCATAATTACTAAGCTTTTCTGAGGTTAAACAAAAAAGGCCATTCTTAAAAAAATACAGCTTTGTTGAAAGAATATAAGGATTTATGGATAATAGGGATTATAAATACAAGGCAATGTGAAAGTGCTCTTTGCTTTTCATTTAGAAAATTTCTAATTGTTCCCGTATTTAGAAATTACATTTAGTTCCCGATGTAATTATACACATAAGGATAAGAAACCACAATAACTCCTTAAACTTCACTTACTCATCCTTTCAAATTAAGCACTAGTTTGCATCTTGTTTAATTCTGTATGAACTGTCGTCAGATGTTCATTGGAGATGGGCCCTGAGACTCATTTGCTGGCATGGGCATTGACAGCAGGGCCTTTGCACAGCGAGACACATCCTCAGCCCTTTGTCTTTCTTTTTTTCTTTTCTGGTCTTTAAAACAAATTTTTTTTGAGCAGGGTCTAAATTGCTAAATTGCCCAGCATGGGCTGGAGTTGTGATCCTCTTGCCTCAGGCTCCCAGAGTACTGGGTTTACAGGCTTGCACCACCACACCCACATAGATACATAGGTTTGCAGTTTGTGGTTAGACAATGTGGTGTATGATACGTGTCTCCCTGGGTAAAGTACTACTTGTTGTCAGGTATGTGCCATAGTCCAACCAATAAGGGCATATCACTATTGCCTAATACAGCAAGTGCGATTTCATTGGAGCACTTGATTTCCACTAGAAAGACTCTGAGTTCCCATATGAAGTAGTCATTCCAAAATAATCATGGTTAAATAAGACTCTTCCTATTGACTGTAATAGCGGCACTTTTTTATTTTGCTTATAAATTTTTCTTTTTTACAAAGACACCTGAATAAAGACTTCTTAGATTGTTTCTCTGAGGTAGAGTAAGAATGCCGAAGCCATTTCAAATGCAGTGAACTTTGTACGGAAGAAAAAGTGTTCCTGTACCGCTCTGAGGACCGGTCAGCGCAGGGGATACCTCTGAAGACACGAGAGCTGCTTCATACGGCATGGAGACGCGGCAGCGGCACAGTGAAGCACAGTGTAAAAATCCTCTATGGAACAATTACTATGCAAAACACACCATTTTAAATGTTTTACATTTTTATAGTGTATTGTCCCAATAATCATCTTACACAAAACTTAGGCTCAGATTAATTCATCAAAGTTATTTAGGGAATATAGAAAAATAAACCTTAAAACCTCGACCTAAATATTCTTCTTTGCTTAAAAACACTAAAGGTAGAAACTGGGAAATTCAACTTATACATGGCATGAACTTGTCATTAATTGGAACTATCTTTTAGTAAGTCTGTCACAATTTTATACGGAAACTAAGGGAGCCCCTGATTTTTGTGGTTAGATGTCCCAGGCTGACAATACGGGGAGAAAACTGATTTGTGCTAGTTAGAGTGAAAATCAAATCATATATTTTAAAACAATGCTACTGGCATGAAATCCCTTTGATGGGACATAACACTGAAATATTTACTGTACCACCACTTTTTCTTGATAAATAAGGGCACTATGAAGCAAAGATAGATGCTAATTCCAAAGTACAGTCATGTTTCTGTTGAGTATCATAGGTTGTTAACAGGAGTTAAATTATTTTTCTAGATTAGAAAAATAAATGAACTTAACCCTACTCAAGATTTAAAAGAAATGTATTACCTTACCAGATACAGCTACAGTAAGTCTGGATGTACAACTAAATGAGAAGAAAAGGTCTATTTATATCACCAGAAAACTTTGTTTTGTTCTTAGAAAGAGGCATAACATAGTTTTAAAGATTTTGTTTTTGTTTTAAGGAGGATACTGTAAATTATTCCTAAGAGGTCATAGTAGTGTTTTTTTGGGGGCACCAGGAATTGAACTCACAACCTTGCACCTGTCAGACAGGCGCTTAAGTCACTGAGCCAAACTCCCAGCCCTGCTTTTTTAAGGCAGGGTCGCACTGTGTAGCTCAGGCTGGCCTAGCGCTCGAGCAGTAGCCCAAGCCGGTCTTGAACTCACAATGCTCCTCCTACCTCAGCCTCCCGAGTGCTGGGGATTAAAGGCGTGCGCCACCACGCCCAGTTCCAGGTCGTAGTAGTTTTAAGTCTAACAATATTTTCAGTTCAAAAAGGGACTAGTAAACCAGGCGTGGTGGCTGACGCCTTTAATCCCAGCACTCGGGAGGTTGAGGTAGGAGGAGTGTTGTGAGTTCGAGGCTGGCTTGGGTTGCAACGTGAAAGCAAGGCTGGCCTGAGCTACATAGTGCGACCCTGCCTCAAAAAACTAGGGCTGGGAGTTTGACTCAACAGCTTAAACGCCTGTCTGGCATGCACGAGGCTGTGAGTTTGATTCCCAGTGCCACAAAAAAAAAAAAAAAAAAAAAAAAGGACTAGTATTTTGAAGAAATCCTAGTCCATAAGAATATCTTTATAATGTGATGATCTCTTTCACACCAACATAAAACCATAAAACATTACATGCACTATTTTAACAGCTATTTTAGAAGAATTCTCATTGAGAAAATAGTTTCATTAAACTCTTTCCTTAACATAAGTAAATGAGCTAGGAATGGTAGTGCACACTTGCAATTCCAGCTACTCAGAGGCTAAAGTAGGAGGTACACAAGTTCAACCTCAAGATTGTAAGCTCACCTGGCCAACTTAGTGAGATCCTGCCTCAAAATTCAAAAAATAAAAAGGGCTGGGAATGTGGCTCAGTGGTGGAGCCCTGAGTTCACAATCTCTCTCTCTCTCCCTTTCTCTCTCTCTCTCTCTCTCTCTGTTTGTCACACACACACACACACACACACACACACGGTAAACAGGTTTAGGTATAAGACATTTTTAATCTCAGTTCTAAATGAATAGTTATTATTTTCAAAATAGATTTATTAAGCACAGCTTATTCCCTCATACATATACACATATTTTTGACAACAATCAAAAAATCCTTTTGCATCATATTAGTCAACCTAAGAGGATTCGACCTTAATATTATCTTTGGCCACTCAAAACTGAGTTTCTAGCCCTTAAAGGAGAGAATTGATGGACGCTTTTTCAGAATGCTACTGTAAAAAGAATAAAATTTTAATTTTGATAAAAATAATTTTACTGTTTATAAAAAGAAACTTTAGCATCCCAAATAAAATATAAATATAGTTTTCTTTCAAAATTATCTATATAACACAGGCTAATAAACTAATGATAAACATATCCCCTTGTTTCCCTGAAAACAAAGCTGTCTTGGTTACTTTTACTTTTCTCTCATTGCTGGGACAAAATACCTGACACCCAAGATGAAGGAAGGAAAGGTTTATTTATCTTACAGTTTTTGGAGGTTTCAGTCTATAATCAGCTGGCTCCAAGGCAGGATGGCATGGCACAGGGGCAACACTTCAAGGTAGCAGCCAGAGCAAAAGCAACCAGAGTAAAAAGGGGGAAAACAAACCTCTTCTCCCTTATAGTGTATGCAGGCTATCCCCCAACTCCCTAGGGCAGATCTAGCACTCACAAGATCTCTTTGCCCTTCTCTTGCACAGGATGAGGATATTTACAAAGTAAGAACCCTGGCTCCCTGCTAAGTCTCTCAGTTAAACTTCTAAACTTCTCAAGTTGACACAGTGTATCAACCATAACAAAAGCCTACTGGGAAAGCCAGTTGTAACATGATTTTAGAGGCCACATTCCTTGAAAATAAGCACTATTTGCATCACCACATTTTACTTTAGAATGTGCAATAAGGCTTGTTTTCAGAGGATGTCTCTTCTAAAATCATGCTAGAACTTGTTTTCTGAGTAGGTCTTATTTTTGGAGAAACAGTGTAGATACAAAAATATGAGTTTATTTGAAGTAGAGCAAAAAACGGAATGTTCAGTAACCGGGAAAATAAGACAGAATATTAAAGAGAATTCAAGAGATAAAGAGGGTAGAGTACAGTGGGGTGGAGGCAATATTCAAGGAAACAATTTGAAGAATTATTTTCCAGAAATGCCAAAAATGCTGGCTTAGCTATCTGTAGCAGGTATGATAAATTACTACAAAAGTAGTGGCTTACCACAGTGAACTTATTCTCTTACAAGGCTGGAAGTCAGACTTCTAACAACGGTCTCAGTGGGCTGAAACGAAGGTGTTGGCAGGGTGCACTCCTTTCCTTTCCAGAGAATGAGGGAGACTCTAGGGGAGAATTGGTTTCCTCCTTCTGAGGTTTAGCAGCTGCCAGCACTCGACGGGCCATGGACGCTGTCTCCATCTTAAATACCTGCAAGAGAGGGTGGAGCCCTTGTCACATCATATTACCCTGACCACCTCTTGTTTCATTTCCAGTTTATAAACATTTTGGAATATACAGCATTCACCTAGATAACCCAGGATAATTTTTATATCTTGAGGTGAGCTGTTTAGCAAGCTTAATTTCATCTACAACCTGAATATAGTTAGTCTCAGGGTCTGGGGATTAAAACAGGGACATCTTTGGGAAGCAATTTTTCTGGCCACTAAGGATACCAACAGAGACTCCAAGACTCATTAACTTCAAGCAGGATAATTAAAAGAAACACACATATAGACACATCATAATGAAAATGCAGAATACTAAACAGAAAGAGAAGATTTTTTTTTTTCTTTGTGGCACTGGGGATTGAACTCACGACCTCGTGCTGGCCAGGGCAGGTGCTTAAGGCACTGAGCCAAACTCCCGGCCCTGGTTTTTTTGAGGCAGGGTCACACTATGTAGCTCAGGCTGGCCTTGCATTGGTGTTGTAGCCCAAGCCGGCCTCGAATTCACAACGCTCCGCCTACCTCAGCCTCCCGATTGCTGGGATTAAGGGCATGCGCCACCACGCCCGGCTGAAAGAGAAGATATTTAAAGTCAGAAAAGTAAAACAGATTACCTTAAAAGAACAAGAGATAGAGATACTGCTAGTTTATTAATAGCAACAATAGAAATTAAAGACTGTATAATGGAGTCTTTAGTGCTCCAAGAGAAAATGATTGTCAATTTGCAAGATAACCTCAAAAAACCTACTTCAAATCAGAAAAAAAAGTGACCCTGGCTAGAATCTAAGATTCAAGAGGAATGAAGACCAAAGAAAAAGTTAAATACATGAGGAAACACAATGGGTCTATAGCCCTAATAACAATGTCTTGTGGAGTCCAGCCTAACCCTAAGTACACAAGAATAACCTGAAAGTGATGTCACATCATTTTGTGGTATAGTGAAAATTTAGATGTTAGAATGTTTATTCAACAACAAAAATTAGTTCAATAAATTATGTTACATCACTTCAACTCAAAGCCATTTAAAATAATGAAGTATGTTTACATACATGTTTATTGTATCTTGAGAGCAGTCACAGGTACAGTGCGAGATCATTTTTGTTTGAGCACAGATTATATGTATACATACATAGAAAGGCTCAGAATGGTCATAGAACACAGTGACTAGCTCGAAGAGCTGGAAGTATGGTTTATTTGCACTTGTGTTTTCTTTTTTGCCCTTATTTATACATCTTACTTTAAAACTAGATTTTATTGTTTATAATATTTTACATTTGCAGAAAATATGTTAAGAAACATAAAGATTTCTCATGTAATCTGTACCCAGTCATTCCTACTGTTAATACCTTATATTAGTGTGGTAGATTTGATAGCATTAATAAAGCAATACTGATTTATTATTAATTAAATTCCTTTAGGTTACTTTGTTTTTAATTGGAGATCCCATCCAGAACACAGTACCCTGTGGTGTCATCATGGTACCTTTGTCTTCTGTTGGCAAGGGCAACTTCAAGGAGTGCTGCTTGGTATTTTCTAAGATGCTTTTTTTTCTTTTTTTGAGTCAGGGTCTCACTATGCCATTCAGGCTGGTCTTGAACTCACTATGTAGCCCAGGCTGGCCTTGAACTTGCAGCAGTGCTCCTACCTCAGCCTCCTGAGTGCTGGGATTACAGATGTGCACCACCATGCCCAGTTTAAAATGCTCTTTTATGGGAATTTCTGGTATAGATATTCTTGTGCTGTGATATGAATTATAAATTCAGCGGAGGAGAACCACAGAGGTAAGATGTCACTCTCAACAGACCATTTCCATGATGTGGGGCATATTATTAACCTGTTTATGGTGATCTGGTCACCTGTAAGCAGTGTTGCTAGGTTTCACCCTGTTATGTTTGACCTTCCTTTCCATCCTGGACTCTGTGGGAGACCTGGGCTCCCTCCTTGAAAGCACAGCAGGTGGACAAATTGTTTGGAATTCTATGTGAAAGACATATCTTCTCTTTCTTTTTTCTTTCTTTCTCTCTGTCTTTGTGTCTTTGTTTCCTTATCCATTTTTATCAGTATGAACTCATGGATATTTATATTATAGTTTGAGCTAAAATTCCCTACTACTTTATTTAATTTGATAATACACTTGTTGATTTTCAGCATTGAGGGTTGTCTCAGTGTACCTTTGGTGGTTACTAAATCAATATGTCTGCTTTTGTTTTTGCTTTGGTTTTGCTTTTTTCCTATTTTTATGCTGTCAGCTTATTTTGTGTATTTTTATTGCAATTCCAATATCAGTCAATTCTCCATGCACTTCTGGCTCCTCTTATTGAAGAAGGGCATGAGACATCAAGGTCTGAACCTTGGGTATGGTATGGGTGTAGCTCTGTGCTTTCTACAATACACAATTTCTAAACCATGAGTGCATCATATGCCTTTGTTTATCTAGATCCTATTTTATTTCTTTCATCAGACTTTTTCAACTTTCTTTATACAGATCCTGTACAAATGTTTTTAGATTTATACCTATTTTTTTTAGGTGATCTTGTTTTCAATTTCAAGTTCCAATTATGCATTAATAGTACATAGGAAAGCAACTGAGTTTTGTATATTACCTTTGCATTCTAAAACTGCTATTATTGCTCATTAATTTAACAAAGATTTGGGCTGATTTTTTAAAGCACAGACACAGGTCATTAGGAAGCAGTTTTACTTCTTCTCTCTTTTTTTTCACTATCTTATTGCACTGGCTAGGACTTCCAGTATAATGTTGAATACAAATGAATCCTTTTATATTTCATGCTGTTTTCTGGGTTCTGTTACTCCTTTTAAAAATCTTTTATTTTATTTTATTTTATTTTTTTTCAGAGACAGGGATTGAACTCACAACCTCATGCCTGTCAGACAGGCGCTTAAGTCACTGAGCCAAACTCCTGGCCCTGGTTTTTTGAGGCAGGGTCGCACTGTGTAGCTCAGGCCAGCCTTGCGCTCATGTTGTAGCCCAAGCCGGCCTCGAACTCACAACACTCCTTCTACCTCAGCCTCCTGAGTGCTGGGATTAAAGGCGTGCGCCACCACGCCCAGCTTTAAAATCTTTTCTTGAGTCATTTTATTTGAGCTTTTGTTTTATGCTGTTCTTTCATGTCGTTTATCACTTAGAAATTTATCCAAATTTGTTTTGAAATGTTAAGTACTGGTTTCCATCTGCTTTCCCCTTTGGTTCATTTTCCCTTTTTATTATAACCCTAAACAGAATTTAGCCATAATCTTTTCCCATGGTGTGTTTTTAACAAGTCATTCTGTATGTTTAGGAAGAAGTGAGGATGGCTTCTCTAGCCTCTGGATTCTAGATCCCTTTTCTGATACTTTCATAAAATGACACACTTTTTCTCTCTCTCCTGTCTCACTTTTACCTATACCTGATTTTCACCCTCTGCCTCTATGGCCCTCATCCTGTCAGATTTGAAGTTCACTCCTAGAACTTTCTCCTTAGGCCTGGGCTTTGTCTAGGAACAGAGCACCAGTTGACTGGCTTTCACAATTTCTAGATGACACATCACTCTGGCAACTCTAGAACTTTCTGCTCATCCTTTTACACTTACAGTTTCAAATCTTAGAATCAGCGACTTCCTAACTGGTTTGCTAATCTCATATTGATCTCCTTCGCTTTTCAGTAAATATTTGGTAGGTCCGGGACCTCCCATTCTCAGGGCCTTCTAATGTTCTGGTGCTTTCCTTTCATTTTCTCTCACACAAATGCTATTGTTAGTTTCTCCCTACCTAATATTATAAAGTTTGTAGGTTTTTTCTTTTTCAAAACTTAGTTATATTGTGACCATGAACTAGGATTCTTATTATTGTTTGGCTATTGTCTTACTTTCTCTCATTGCTGGTACAAAACACCCAACACCCAAAATAAGGGAAGGAAATTTAGCTTAGTTTTTGGAGGTTTCAGTCCATAATCAGCTGGCTCTAAGGCAGGGTGGCATGGCACAGGGACAACAGTTCAAGGCAGCAGCCAGAGCAAAAAAGGGGCAAGAGCAAGCCTCCTTTTCTCCCTTATATTGTACAGGGGACACCACCACCCCTCCAGAGTGGGTGTAGCATTCAGAAATCTCCTTGCCCTCCTTTGCACAGGATGAGGATACTTGCAAACTATGAACCCTAGCTCCCTGCTGAGTCTCTCAATTAAACTTCTAAACTTCTCAAGTTGACACAATGTATCAACCATAACAGCTATGGAGAGGTTCTATATTTAGGAGAGTATTCTGGAGGTTCAGAGACCTCCCTAATTATTTCCTAGAGTCTTCAGTATTCATGTATTACTTGAAAGGATAATTTAAAAATACATTTTAAACCAGGTATGGTGGCAGATACCTGAAATCCCAGCCTTCTGGGAGGCTAAGGCAGGAGGCGTGCAAGGTGAGTTCAGCCTGGGTAACTGAGTGACTAGATGAGAGTGTCTCAAAATAAAAAAATTAAAAAGGGCTGCAAATGTAGCTTAGTGCAAAGATTCAGGGTTCAATTCCCAGGATTGAAAAAAATAAAAAAAATTAAAAACAGGTTGTTTTTATTCAATGAAGCACAATCCTCATTGTTTTCTAGGGTTGAATAATATTCCATTTCAAGTGTTCAGTGCAGTTGATCTGTTCTGTTGACGCTCAGGTTGTTTCTGGATCTTTGCCACTGTGAACAATGCTCTCATAAACATGGAAAGACAGGCATCTGTATGAGATGGTGATCTCACCTTTTCTATATTGTATTGGGTGATATACTATGTCCCCCCAAGTCCTCATATACTTTTGATGGGGCTGAGTCTAGTACTTGTTATTGGTTTGTTGTCTGGCACGGGGATTGGCAGTGTGAGTGCTGCACCCACCTGGGCTGGAGTCGACATACAGTGTAAATGAGGCGGGATTCCCTCTTGCTTGCTACTGCTCTCTCTCTTCAGCACGCCTTGCTGTTGCAGCCGCCATGAATGGCTGCCCTGCCATGCCATGCTGCCTTGGAGCCAACTAAGTATGGACTGAAACTCCCAAGAAACCGTAAGAAATAAACCTTTCCTTCCCTAATGTTGGGCGTCAGGTATTTTGTCTCGGCAATGAGTGAAAAGTAACTAAGACATATACCTACATCTAAATGAAGGTTGCTGCGTCATCAGAATTTTATTCAATCAGAATCCATGTCAAAATGAATACAAAAGAGAACTTGAACCTTTTCTAGAAACCTTTCAGGTCATGTTTAAAAATAGTTCCTTTTTTGGCTTAGCCTGAAATTAATACACCCACAAATGTTACTCTGCTTCCCACCTCCCTACTCCCCATTTGAAGAATATGCTCATGCTTAAAATCAGAATTCAATGTACAATAATGGAATTTGTGATGATTGTCAAACACGATGAATCATAGGGAGAAGCTTTGAGAGTTAAAATGGTATTTATTCTCCTGTTTGTGTGTCCTACAGTTCTGATTCTATCTGCAGCCTCTTCTCGACAGTCTGCAGACCAATTTAACTGACTGCCTAATTGTCTGAATGTGCTAAATAGTAAGTTTTTTTTTTAAGCTGCGTGGTATTTTTTTTTGTGTGTGTGTGTGATGAACTCAGATACTTTACTTCTATTTTTTATATAAATTTTATTTCATATATTTAAAGGCATACAACATGATGTTGTGGGGCACATATAAGCAAATTAACATACCCTCATCTATTACCCATTTTTGATGGTTTTTTATGGCAAGAACAACTAAAATGTACTCATTCAGTATGAATGCCACCAACGGGACAATTTCATGACAGTCCTCATGCGCATCAGCACTCTAGACTTGTTCACCCTACAAATGTGCTACTTGTATCCTCTGGCCTACTCTTCCCCCAACTCTTGGTAGCCAGTTTTGCTAGTTCTGTATATTTGGATTTTTTAAAACCTTCCACTGATAAGTGAGGTCATATGATATTTTTCATTCTGTGTCTAGCTTACTTAGCACAATGTCTTCCGTGCTCATCCATGCTGTGGCGGAGTGTCACCCTCACTGTTTTTTAGGGTTGAGTAATACTCCATTCCATGAGTTCAGTGCAGGTCACCCTTCATCTGTTGACAGACACTGGTTGTTCCTGTATCTTTGTGACTGTGAATAATGCTTTTGGGAGTACAGACATCTGTATGAGATGGTGATCTCACTTCTTCTGTATGTGCAGATGAAGGTTGCTGGGTTGTGGCAGTTTTATTTTTAATTTCCTTGGAAACTTCCACACTGTTATCTATAATGGCTATTAAAAAAAAGTTGCCAATACTTACAAATCAGATCTCACACACAAATTCAGATTTCTGGTTGCTCTTAAAAACTTGAGAAAATCTGATGTCATTAGGTTCACATTCTCATTTAGTTGAAGAGAAAGTACACTCTTGTGGCACTTTCCTCCCAGAGCACTTCTCTCGTCTACTTATCTTCCAGCCTCCAGAGACAGCACAAGCTTGTAACTCAGAGATATCATCTTTCACTGGTTTAAACTACAAACACATGCCATTGATTTTTAAATTTTGTTTTTTTGGTAGCAGGAAATGAACTCAGAACCTTGTGCTTGCCAGACAGGTACTGTGCCACTGAGCTATACCCCTGGCTCTATTTAATATTTTCTGCACACTCCCAGAATCCACATACTCAAAATCAAGCTTACTACTTTTTTTTTTTTTTTGCGGCACCGGGGATTTGAACTCACAACCTCGCGCTTGCCAGGGCAGGCGCTTAAGGCACTGAGCCAACCTCCCGGCCCTGGTTTTTTTGAGGCAGGGTTGCAATATGTAGCCCAAGCCGGCCTACGAACTCACAACACTCCGCCTACCTCAGCCTCCCGAGTGCTGGGATTAAAGGCATGAGCCACCACGCCCGGCTTAACTTACTACTTTTTCTAAAACCTAATTTTCTTCTAGTTTTCCCTAAATGACCCAGTTAACAGAATTACATTCCTACAGCTGTCCAAACTAGAAAAATCCTTAGTGTTAGTTTTTTCTTCCTTCTCATTTTACCTAGTTTTTTGTCATATGCAAAATCATGACACATTTAGGTTTTTGCTGTCACTGTGGCCAAGCTTTAAAACCTCTTTTCCTTCCTGACACCTGAAAAATTCCTGCTTTCCAAGATGAATTAAGATTACTAAGTACCTGAACTATGTCCTCTGCCTCAATAAGCACTTAAGTTGTTGCTATTAGCAGGATTTCAAGTACTATATATTGGATAGTATTTATTTACTTCTGGCTCCACTAGACTAAGGCTTTCTTAAAGATAGGGACATTAAGTCATCTTTATATCACCAGAAATAAGACAAGCATGGAACTTATCAAATGTGTTAAATAAATGTGAATTTTACAGATCAATGAGGATTTTCACATCTTATGATTTCACCTTAAACATTTTATGTTTCATTCTTCGTAAAACAAACTTTTTGATGATACTGTGTTGCTGGTGACTTTGGATTGAGTCTAGAATCTTAAAATTTTGAACATATGACTATAAAATGGTTAAATCAAAAGTAATTTATTGACTCTTATTAAAATGTAAGGGTTTTTTTGTAAATTAAAAATTGTCTTAAATATCTAAGGATGCCAGGTATTAGGTCTGAAAAAAATTATTTATAAAGCAGATCCCACAAGAGTAACTGAACAGCTGTCGAATCTGGTGCATTACTGTGCCAGCCTGAATTTAATGACCTACATGTGAAGGGCTACATATCCAATTACTAATCCTCTCTCAGCTACTCTCTGCCCTGATATGGAGGCAGCTGAAAACGATGCCCTACGAATAAATCAGTAAAGGATCCAGACCTCACTGCCAACGCTCAGTGAACAGAGACCAGATTTAGTGAGTTCGAAACAGAGGGGACCCAGGTGTTTTATAGTTCACATAGTTTTTCAAATAAAATTTGAGTTTAAAGCAAGAGTGACTTAAATTTTCAGAGATGTTTCAATTCTTTTAGACTCTCAAATTATGAATTTAATTTTCTATTCACTACTCCCCTACACATGTTCAAATGTTTTTAAGTTATCAGCAAAAATTAGTCAGGTGTGGTGGCACACCTGTAATGCCAGCAATTGGGAGGCTGAAGCAGGAGGGACACTGAGTTCAAGGCCAGCCTGGGCTACCCAGTGGGTTCAAGGTCAGTCTGAACTACACAGAGAGACCCTGCCTCAAAAAACAAAACCAAGCCGAAACAAAAATTGAGATTTTTTCACACTGAGATTTCTACTCAAAGATTCAAACCTCATTTTTATCTTCAAATTCTACAATAACCTATTAAAAATACGGCCAAATAAGAAATCAGGTAGAAAACAGTCTACAGGATTGTGTTTCATTTCTCTCGCGGTTCACTTGGTCTATATATAGTAAAAGATTACATAAGGTCGGGCGCTGCAAACAATGAAACGTCGCCTGATGTTTTGCAAAACAGCACAGGAAAAAGCGCTCAAGAATGAATGGATATGATCTGTACAACTGTTTTACCTACGCCACAAAAAGGCTTAGAAATACCGAATTTTAAATGTTATTTATTTTTAGTTTAACTCCTTTAATTTTCCACTTGAGTTATGTAAATTCAGTGATACCGGTAACTTTTCTCTATATAAACCAGAAATAATGTAGGCAAGAAACGCTTTCCTCTAGTCAACTGAATTTAGAGCCTTCCCCGTGCTTCGTGTTTTTAATTTTTAAAAGCAGGGACATCTTAGTGCTCTCCTCCACTCCCATCCGAGCAAACGAATGAACAAACGCCCACCGGCGCACGTTCGCCTCCTGAAGGGGAAAAAACCGACGCCACAGCAGCCTAGACCCCAAAACCCAAGACGTCACCGGCACTCAGTCGCCAAGTACCACCTTCAGGCCCCGCCCTCTCTACACCCCCAACAGAGTCCGGCGTCGGCGCAGGGCAATGACGTCAGACACAGTCGTCCAAGCCTTGAAAAAAGAGTTTCCGGCTCTGCTTCTGGGAGTTGAAGTTTCCCAAGGAAGAGTCGTGAGCAGGATCAAGACCACTCCAGAAAGGTCTTCTGAGCTTGCTCCACATTTCCCCTCAACTCCTCAGACCGGTAAATCTCCTATACTTCGGCTCGCTTTCCTCTTGCTAGTTTTCGGGGCAAAAAGGGGAACGTGCGTGCCGCCGTCCGCTGACAATAAGACATTCCGGGGAAGACAGCAGTTCACCTCAGCAAAGCGCTGCAGCCATCTTTTCCAGAAGGGAGGTGACGTCATAGTGCGCGTCCCCGCTTTCTTGCCCGTCTCTGATTGGCCTACTGCGGTTTAATCCCGCCTCTGGGCCGCGCACGTAGGCGAGCGGTGTAGAAGGGACGGCGTGCGCAGCTCTGGCGCCTGCGCTATGCGGGCCTTCGTGCAGTGTTAATAATGTAATTCCAGAAAATTTGGGGAAGGTAGGGGGCGAGTTGTAGCTGCCACTTGGGGCTCTCCTCTCCGGGGCTCACGGCGCGGAGCAAGAGTGGTTTCAGGAAGATTAAAGAGATGCTGCAGTTTAGGAAAGACCTACCTTTAGAAATTGGGAGTTCCTCAGAAATAGAAAAGGGATCGTGTGCTCTCGCCGCCCTCCTCTGCAGTTCGGCCGCGGTCCGGTCCCCAGTACCGCCCGGTGGTAGTCGGCGTCTTCCGGGAGGGGCGGCCGTGTCCTGCGTGACCGGGACATGTATTGTAGGCCGCTTAGTGAAAGTTGTGGGGTTTTTTTCCTGATCTTTTCTGGTTTGGGATGTGATCTCTCTGCTTTGAGCTGTAGTGAGACACAGAAACATGCGCAAGCAATGTACCTCTCCCTCACACAAGTGACTTTAGTATCGTCACCCAGTTCTTCGTTTCGTAAGCCCAGCAGATACCCTGAATCTGAGAATGGGCCCACCTCATGTTCTGTTTCGTTAGAGTGAAATACCACACGAACATCTATAGTAACTAAAATCCGTTCTTTAATATTTGTTGAACTTGGCTTAATGAATGAAAATGTACTGTAACAAGCCTGCATGTCAGACAGAAAGACAAAACTGCAGAGACTGAAATGTGATCAAAACTGAAACAATTAGAAAGCATGCATATTTAGTAAAGTGCAGTATTTTGTGTGACATAATCCATGTAAGTTAGTACATCATGAGGTGTTTATCGCGTAGATGGTCAGAGTTGGTGCACAGTAATTTATAATAAGCTAGTATCATTTTTGGTGCATTTCACTTTGACTAGCTTATTTAAAGCTTACTTAAAGCTTTATTTAAAGCTTTAAAAAGTCATTTAGTGCAGTTCATTTTCTTAATTGAAAATAAGTTAAAAATTAACGTTAATTCATGGTTTTTCCCTGTACTATTTGATAGGCTGTTAAAAGCGCTACCATGCTGTGGTAGGTCAAGTTAAATTTAATTCGAGATTTCTGAGGTTGGAAAGACAAGTGCTCCCCCTGGTGTGTATGAGGTGTAAAATTATTGCTTTACGCTGCTTTTTAAATTCTAACGTAGAGCTGATCAACGCTTGGAGTTTTTGAACAAAATAAAGAACTAGCCAAAAATGTTGCTACGAATAAAGAGAAATGTGCTCTCTTGAAATATTATTATTTCATGAAAAGAGCATTTCCCTCCCGAGAATCTTAATTTTGCTTTTAATTTAATGGGCTGTTATGTTTTCTCTACCCTGTATTGTTTTAGATGCTTTGCTAAGTTTTAGTTAGTGTAACGTGTATGAAGAGAAAGTAAAATAAAAGTGATTCTAGGCATCACAATATGTATTTCATGAAATTTTCTTTCTGATCTTTTTCAGCTGTTTCTCCTGCCTCTGATTTCTTTTCTTTTTGTGGGGTGTGGGTGGAGGGTAGGGGGGAGCAAGGGTTGAACTCACAACCTCACGCCTGCCAGGCAGGCACTTAACACCACTGAGCTAAATCCCCAGCCCTATGTTTTTTGAGACAGGGTCTCACTATGCAATTCAGACTGGCCTTGAACTCACTTTGTAGCCCAGGCCAGTCTCGAACTTACAATGATCCTCCTGTCTCAGCCTCCCGATTGCTGGAATTAAAGGCGTGCACCACCACGCCCAGCTTTTTTTGTCTTTTTGATACAGGGTGTCTCTGGACCTTGAGCTCATTTGTCACCCAGGCTGGTTTTGAATTTGCAGTGATCCTCCTGCCTCAGCCTCCCGAGTGCTGGGATTACAGGCGTGCACCACCTTGCCCAGCTGTTGCCCCCAAATTCTTAAATTAAATGCTAACCTTATTTTCTAGCTTAAAAACATTAAGTTAGGTGCATAGAAATAGAACTGGGGCTATTCTTACATTTCAGTGGCATGGCTCTCAGAGCCCTCTCTCATCAGAGTTGAAGCAGCATAGCTATTGGAGGCTCTTTTAGGCTTTTGTGTGTGTATGTGTGTGTTGCGGGGAGAGGGGTGAGACAGGGTCTCACTATGCAGTTCAGGCTGGCCTTGAGCGCACAATGATTTTCCTGCCTCTGCCTCCTGAGAACTGGGATTACAGGCATGCACCACCACACCTGGCTAAGGCTCTTTTTTTTGAATAAGGTTTCATCCTGGGAGTTACTGGAGTTGGATCTGGGTTTGAATCCTAACTATTACTTCATTCATGTATTGTTTGACCAAGTATTTTGAGTATGTGCTTTGTCTAGATTTGTTTCTTATGAATTATTCCATAGCCTTGTAATTCTAGGGAAGTTATTTAGCCTTACTCCTTGCTCTTTTTGAACTGGGCACGATGCTTTTCAATTTTACAGAGTTGTTTTAAAGATTAAGTAGATGTTGAATCCTTTATTAAGCCCAATAAAAATTAGTAAATGTTTCATTACTTTTTGAAATATTTTGTTCTATCACATTTACTCATTTATTTGTTCTGTCTGTATATAATAAGCATCAAACAATACCACTGTGTTAAGACTGACAGACTGCACTATTGCCCTTTTAAAGAACGCTCTTTGAACCATATAATAAAACCACTGCTTAAATTGTATTCGGTAATTGTTTTGTCCACTCATTACTTAAATTTTGGTGTTTTTTTTTCTTTTAGTAGTAGCTTTATCAGCCAATTCTTTAGGAAGAAATAATCAAAAAAGTTTTCGTAAGACTGGTAAACATTTAGTAGAATCTTGCTTAGTCTTTTGTGAGAATAAATAACAAATACATTTATAAGCTTTGGTATGAATAATCTATTGAAGAGAAAAGAAATTTCAGTATTTCTTACCTGTCCCTAATCTGAAGGCAGGTTGAGTTCTAGGCAGGATTGAAGATATGTGTGGTTAGATTCCAGTGAAGATATATTTGTGATGACCCTGAATATTCCACAAAGCCAGACTGATGACAGAATCAACTTGCATGGTTCGTTTTTCAGCCATGACTAAAGTGGAATATTCATGTATTTATAATCAAAGGTACCAGAGGGGAAAGCCAAATTTGTCGTCTGTATTATCCAAAGTCTACATATTCCGTAACATCTTTAGTTAAAAGCTTTTTGTTAGTGTACATCCAGATAATGAAATATTCTTTCTTCCCTCATTCTGTATCATTAAAGATTACAGAAAAATGCTTTTCCACCTCTCATTTTGCCCCGCACCCTGTATCACTGGGTATTGAGGCCATGGCCAGGCATGTACTAGGCAGCTCTGAGCTAGATCATCATTAACCTTTCTCTTTTATTTTGAGACAGTCTTGCTACACTGCCCAGACTGGCCTCAGATTTGTGGTCCTTCTGACTCAGCCTCTCAATTAGCTGCGATACAGGTTTGTGCCAGCATGCCCAACTTCCATCTCTTCTTTAAAATAATTTTTTTCTTTAAAAAGACCCAGTATTTTCATTATGTAAAACAAAATGTAGAAAACTATGAGTAAGAATTAAACGTATTTATGTATATACCTTTTAAATAATCCATGTAATGGATACATTGTTTTTAAATAATTGGGGTAATGAATATATTCATTCAAAATATAACCATTTCTCCATCCTTAATTTTTTGTTGTTGTTGTTTTTTTTTTTTTTTTTTTTTTTTTTTTTTTTTTTTTTTTTTTTTTTTTTTTTTTTTTTTTTTTTTTTTTGTGGCACCGGGGATCAAACTCACAGCCTTGCACCTGCCAGACAGGCGCTTAAGCTGCTGAGCCAAACTCCCAGCCCTGGTTTTTTGAGGCAGGGTCGCACTATGTAGCTCAGGCCGGCCTTGCGCTCACGTTGTGACCCAAGCCGGCCTCAAACTCACAATGCTCCTCCTACCTCAGCCTCCTGAGTGCTGGGATTAAAGGCGTGCGCCACCACGCCCGGCTCCATCCTTAATTTTGGAAATATGATTTTTGCTGGCTGCTTAGTATTCTTAGTGCCTGTTATAGATGAGCCATAATTTTTTTGTTCTCCTTTGCTGACATTTAAGCAGGTTCTGACTTTCCACTGCTAAAAATAACATTATAGCCTATGTACTCTGGTGCATTTTCCATGTACATTTCTAATTCTTCATAGGAATTTATTCTAAGAAAATTATTTGTTTAGTGTTTTAAGGTTCTGTTTTAAAAATGTCTGAAACAAACAATTGTGCTGCCTTCTGAAAACACTGCATGGTGTCCACCACTGGTATATGAAAACATCCTGTTTGCTCAGACGGTTACCATCGTTGCCAGTGAATGATATTTAATTGGTGTTAAATGATGTTAAAATGATGTTTGGCAATAACTGGCATTATTTTAATTAACATTGATATCTATTAATGATGTAGTGGGCTACTAATCACATCTGTTGGTCATTTCAATTTTTTTATATTATGTGTTTCTAAATTATCTGTTCACATCAAAAATTGCTTTTGTTTTTCAGAGACACTAAATAATGTCATCTGAAATGTCACCAGATTTTATCGAGACTTCTAGTGCTGAAAGAAAGCAAGACTTAAGCAAAGATCATCAAGAGGAGGGACAGAAACAAAGAGTAAATGAAGGGAGTGAGCCAGTGTCTAAGCGACAAATGAAGAAGCTAATGAAACAGAAACAGTGGGAAGAGCAACGAGAACTGCGCAAGTGTGTGTTTCAATATCTACAAATGCCCTGTCCTAGTCAGAACTATGGAATGTTAGACCTTGTGTAGCACTTTGACATATTAAAAGTAATTGGGTCAGCTACATAGTGCGACCCTACCTCAAAAAACTAGGGCTGGGAGTTTGGCTCAGCAGCTTAAGCGCCGGTCTGGCAGGTACGAGGCTGAGTTTGATCCCTGGTGCAAAAAACAACAAAAAAAAAGTAATTGGGTCAATTAAATTGAGATTATCCATAGTGGTTTTTTTTTTTTTTTTTTTGTGGCACTGGGGAATCAAACTCACAACCTCATGCCTGCCAGGCAGGCACTTAAGCCACTGAGCCAGCCTCCCGGCCCTAGGTTTTTTGAGGCAGGGTTGCACTATGTAGCTCAGGCCGGCCTTGCTCACGTTGTAGCCCAAGCCAGTGTCGGACTCACAACGCTCCTCTTACCTTAGTCTCCCAAGTGCTGGGATTAAAGGTGTGCGCCACCACGCCTTTCTGGTTATCCATATTGTTAGCTAACATTATCAATTGGTTGTTAAACCTGTATATAGTTTGAATTACTACTTTTTTTTAGAAGTGTTGAATTTACACTCAACATACTGTATTTTCTCATCCATGACATTGTGAGTGGCAGCACAATTTGTGAAATAATTAATTTAGATAAGGGATATAGTTAGTGTGTCCTAGATATGGAATAAAAATAAACAGTTCAAATCAAATTTTAGCCTACCATGGATTTTGCTAGAATGTGTTTTTATGAGAATATTTAAACTGCAGCTATTGTAGGAGGCCAAAATTTATAAGAGAAAATAAACTATAGATGATATAGGTAGGAAAAAAGTGAATTTAGAAAAACTATTTTTCTTTTTTTATACCTTACGAGTGCTGCTTGAAAACTGTGAGAAATGAATGATGAAAGTAAAATCCATTGTAGTCAAATTTAGTATTACAAGGTTTTCACAGGGACAGTGTGATGTCAATAGTAAATGAAATTATTGAGTATAGTTAAGATTTAGATAGAAAGCTTTAGATTACCTTGAAAGTCATTTGTTTTCTGTAGAAAGTTACCAGATTAAAAAGAATTGCTAATACAGGTACTTGACCATTTTTGACCGACAGAAGTGACAAATTTCATATGGCTCAACTTTTTAAAAAGTAATTTCTTCTTCTATTTGGAAGAGTCTTACGAATATCTAATTATAGAATTAACAAAAAGTTGCATCAATTACTAATTTTAGACAAAAGCGAAAGGAAAAGCGCAAGAGAAAGAAATTAGAGCGACAGTGTCAACTGGAGTCAAGCTCAGATGGAAATGACAGGAAACGAGTTCGAAGAGAAGTTGTCCACAGCACTCTCCGCCTTATCATTGACTGTAGTTTTGATGACCTGATGGTTTTAAAGGTACGTGAATCATTCTCAGAAAAATCCAGTAGGTGAACGAGGCTGAATCATTCTCCTTTTAATTTGTAATGCATGTATTAAAGTACATTTTTAGTCAGATTTTTCAAGATCTGCCCCTTAAGTTAGCTAATAAATTGTTTTGATATATACATTTATATGTATGCGTGTTTATATATATATAGATGGAGAAAGACCACATGCATTCCATAGTTAGAAGATAAAGATCAGTAACTGTGTATGAATCATAAAGATCTATGGGATTTTACCAGTGCCATTGGTAAAATGTCCAATGACAGTAATAGTGTGTCACTAAAGGAGTTTTTTTTCCTTGTCTCTTAAGTAGATATTTTTCCTGAGCTAGCATTTTAAATGGATATAGAATGTGAAATAATGGGAGAAGTACAGAGTATTAACTTACAGTGATCTTGTTATGTAAGGAAATTGATCAGCATTATCAGAATAGTTATTTGCAAATTTCTTTTTTTTTTTTGTTTCCTTTTTGGTACCAGGAATCGAACTCATGACCTCACACTTGCCAGGCAGTTGCTTACTCCACTGAGCTAAATCCCCAGCCCTTTAGAATAGTAGTTAAGAAGCAACATTCTTTGTGACTGTCCAGTGCTTTGCTTATTCTGTTTTTTTAATCTCGTGAACTGGCCACAGATAATTTTATGTTTT